>RJVU01047928.1:541635-569090 GCA_003731715.1 Anabarilius grahami | reverse complement strand
GGCTAGTTATTACTAACTAAAACAATAAACCCACTGAGTAACTTTCCAAAAAAAATAAAAAATAATAATAATACAGTCATATTTAAGAAGGTAAGCTGACATCATTGTTATTGTTTTAATGTCAGTTTGCAATTTTTTTTTAGTAAATTAGGGTGTGACTCAAATTATAGTTGGTAAAGCTAAAGCAACATGGATCATACCAAGTAAATCGTAGTGGTGGGGAAGCAGCTGGTCGTCTGCCTTTAATATATTACGAAAATTAATTATGGTTTATCATTGTAAAATCATGGTTAATTTGTGGTTACCATGAAATAACTACAAGAACCATGTTTGTTTGTTTGTTTGTTTGTTTGTTTTATTCGTAGTAAAACCATTGTTGTTTTTCATAAGGCAAAAACACACAAATATAATAAAAAAAGGAAATTGTTGAACTATTCGTGAGCATCTTTGCTTGGTCTGTTTACAATCATAAGTGAAATCTACTTGATTTATTAATGAACATATTTTTACTTAATTAGCTTTTCCTTTCATCGTGCCTTCTGTCTTTGGTTTTTATACAAATATATAATGCAATGTGTTCTGACAGAATTCACTTTATTCACCATGTACTTTAATGTAGCTAAATTTCTTGTTAATTACTGTGATAGTGTTTAATGTGTCTGAATCAGTGTTTCTGTCATTTCCATTCAGAGTCAGTGGAGGAGATCAGACGTATCAGATGCACCAGCGCAGTTCCATGAGGACAGAATGTGTCATGTACAAAAAATCAAAGATGGAGATTTTTCTCCAGGATGCAGGTACTTTCATTTAAAGACAACAAGAAATCAAAATGAACTCTCTTTACATTGGTAATACAATTTTCCTGTTTATATTGTGAAAGACTCAGCAGTGGACATCAACAAAACAGAACATTTTGCTTTTCCTCCGAAACAACTTTTTTTTGTTTGTTTGTTTGTTTGTTTTTTTGCTGTATTACAGTTCAGTCCTGCTTGACAGATCAGATTCACCAGAGCCCAGCTGTGTGTCCATGAAGAGTGACTGGTCTATGAATCATCCACCCGAATTTAAGGATGGAGAGACACAGACGAATCTCAGGTGCAACCTTTATTTCACATTTTTGTACTGATTTTGGGGCTACGTGTGAAATTATGGAAATTTGTTTAAATGTGACATGTTAAAGGTGCCCTAGAAAATGTTTTTAAAAGATATAATATAAGTCTAAGGTGTCCCCTGAATGTGTCTGTGAAGTTTAAGCTCAAAATACCCCATAGATTTTTTTTTATAAATTTTTTTAACTGCCTATTTTGGGGCATCATTATAAACGTGCCAATTTATGCTGCGGCCCCTTTAAATTCTCGTGCTCTCCGCCCACAGAGCTCGCGCTTGCCTTAAACAGTGCCTTAACAAAGTTTACACAGCTAATATAACCCTCAAATGGATCTTTACAAAGTGTTCGTCATGCATGCGGCATGCATGCGTCGGATTATGTGAGTATTGTATACTGTTATATTGTTTACATTGATTCTGAATGAGTTTGAGGCTGTGCTCCGTGGCTAACGGCTAATGCTACACTGTTGGAGAGATTTATAAAGAATGAAGTTATTTTTGAATTATACAGACTGCAAGTGTTTAAAAATGAAAATAGCGACGGCTCTTGTCTCCGTGAATACAGTAAGAAACGATGGTAACTTTAACCTCATTTAACAGTACATTAGCAACATGCTATCGAAACATTTAGAAAGACAATTTACAAATATCACTAAAAATATCATGTTATCATGAATCATGTCAGTTATTATTGCTCCATCTGCCATTTTTCGCTGTTGTTATTGCTTGCTTACCTAGTCTGATGATTCGGCTGTGCAGCTCCAGACGTATATACTGGCTGCCCTTGTCTAATGTCTTTCATAATGTTGGGAACATGGGCTGGCATATGCAAATATTGGGGGTGTACATATTAATGATCCCGACTGTTACGTAACAGTCGGTGTTATGTTGAGATTCGCCTGTTCTTCTGAGGTCTTTTAAACAAATGAGATTTATATAAGAAGGAGGAAACAATGGTGTTTGAGACTCACTGTATGTCATTTCCATGTACTGAACTCTTGTTATTCAACTATGCCAAGATAAATTCAATTTTTCATTCGAGGGCACCTTTAATCAGAACTGAGAGTACTGCACTGTAACTAGTAACTGAAAGTTAGGGCAGTTAGGGGCTAATGGTTTAGAGAGTTGGACTTAGAACCCGAAGGTTGTGGGTTCAAGTCTCAGTACCAGCAGGAAATGTAGGTCCACTCTCATTACGCACAACTAAGGCACCTAACCCCCAATCGCTCCCCGGCCGCGCAGCAAAAATGGCTGCCCAATTAATAAACAACAATGCGGTGGGTAATACGTGTAACTTCATAACTTTCCAATTCTGTGTTGTACTGCTGGTACAGATTTCATGTGCACCTGTTCATGGGTTGTCATCATAGTAAAGGATGAAATTTTTGAAATTCAACGATGTAAATTTAACCTCTGTTCTGTTACAGTTCAGTCCAGCAGAAGAGATCAGTTTCACCAGAGCCCAGCTGTTTGTCCATGAACAGTAACTGGTCTATGGATCATCCACCAGAAATGAAGGGTGGAGACAGAAAACAGAATCTCAGGTACACAATTGCTTATGGTATTACCATGACATGGTCTCTCCCAGTCTCTTTTAAATGGGAGCAACAGTAATATGAAAAAAAAAAAAAACACTGTTCAATAAATAGTTTGAATTTTGGAAATCGGTTTAAATGTGGTGTTAAACAGAACTGAGAGAACTGCACTCTGATTAGTAACTGAAAGTATTATCAGATTAGCCACAATAATTAATAAACAAACATGCAGTGGGTGAGTTATATGTAAAACTTCTAATAATGTCCAGGTCTGCTTAGTTTTATACCACGTGGACCTGCTCATGGGTTCTCATCATATTAAAGGATGAATACAGTACTTCAGAGATGTAAATGTAACCTCAGCTCTGTTACAGTTTAGTCCAGCATGAGAGATCAGATTCACCAGAGTCCAGCTGTGTGTCCATGAAGAGTGTCTGGTCTATGGATCATCCACCAGAAATGAAGGGTGGAGACAGAAGGCAGAGTCTCAGGTACACAATTGCTTATGCTCTTGTCATCGCTCCTGGGCTGCGTTTCTTGAAAGCATTACGAGCTAAGTTGATCGTAGAGATCATTGGTGGCAATGGTTATATGATCTATTTAGGCTTAAGATGCTTTTGGGAAACGCAGCCCTGCATTTTGTCAAGACTCGAAACTATCATTTTATATACTTATTTGTAATATAATCATAGCAACTAAATGGTTTACAGAATTATTCAGTTAGTAACAGAATTCATTGTCAATGTATCTGATTATGTATTCATTTCATGCTGTTTAAGGCGAATCCTGCAACCTGGACCAGCTGTAACAGAAACTGTTTGTAAGAAAATGAAATATGACGAGTCTATGAATGAACAACAAGACTTTAATGAAAGCACATATCCTGGCATCAGGTAAAATACAAGGTTTTGATGCTGCAAAGATTCATCATACAGTTTATAATCAATGACATGATCAGTAATTGAAAGGTTTCCCTTCCCTTCAACTCTTTAACTGGCATTTTATTTTACAGCCACAAAGTCCTCAACAGGTTTAGATCAAATCTGAGGAAGAAGTTTGAGTGTCTGTATGAGGGAACAGCACAGCAGGGAAACCCAACACTCCTGAATGAGATCTACACAGAGCTCTACATCACAGAGAGTGAGAGTGGAGAGATCAGTAATGAGCATGAGGTGAGACAGATTGAGACACAATCCAGGAGAGCAGCAACAGAGGACACACCGATCCAATGCAATGACATCTTTAGACCTTTACCTGGACAAGACAAACCCATCAGAACTGTGCTGACAAAGGGAGTCGCTGGCATTGGAAAAACAGTCTCTGTGCAGAAGTTCATCCTGGACTGGGCTGAAGGGAAAGAGAATCAGGACGTCCAGCTCATATTTCCACTTCCTTTCAGAGAGATCAATTTGATGAAGGACAAAACACTCAGTCTTTCAGATCTTCTTCATGTCTTTTTCCCTGAAACAAAAGAAATGGAAATATCCAGTGACAAATATAAAGTGTTGTTCATCTTTGATGGTCTGGACGAGTGTCGTCTTCCCCTAAACTTTCACTGGAACAAGACTCTACAGGATCAGACCAAAGAGACATCAGTGGACGTGCTGCTGACGAAGCTCTTTTCAGGGAATCTGCTTCCCTCTGCTCTCATCTGGATCACCTCCAGACCAGTAGCAGCTGATCTCGTCCCCTCTCAGTGTGTCCATCGAGTGACAGAGGTACGAGGCTTCAATGAGCCACAGAAGGAGGAATACTTCAGGAAGAGAATCAGTGATCAGAGTCTGGCCAATACAATCATCTCACACCTGAAGTCATCAAGGAGCCTCTACATCATGTGCCACATCCCAGTGTTCTGCTGGATCTCAGCCACTGTTCTAGAGAAGATGTTGAGCGAAGCAGAGAGTGGAGAGATTCCCAAGACTCTCACTCAAATGTACACACACTTCCTGATCCTTCAGACCAACATCAAACATGAGAAGGACTTTGAGAAGAACGTGACAGATGAAGACATGATCCTCAATCTGGGGAAAGTGGCTTTTCAGCAGCTTGTGAAAGGCAATGTGATCTTCTATGAGGAAGACCTGAGAGAGTGTGGCATTGATGTGACAGAAGCATCAGTGTACTCAGGATTGTGCACTCAGATCTTCAGAGAGGAGTTTGGCTGGTATCAGGGGAAAGTCTTCTGCTTTGTTCATCTGAGCGTTCAGGAACATCTAGCGGCTCTATATGTGCACCTCTCCTGTACAAAATACAGAATAAATGCATTTGACCAAAACCTTAATGTTTCTTACCTGTATCGGAGAACTATCAATGATAAATGTAACCGGAGGTTCAGCACCCATTCATTATTTGAGCTGCATCAGAGAGCTGTGGATGAGGCTCTATGGAGTAAAAATGGACATCTGGACCTTTTCCTTCGTTTTCTCTTGGGTCTGTCAGTGGAGTCTCATCAGGCTCTCTTACAGGGTCTAAAGATACAGACAAAAGGCTTCCACAACAATCAGGAAACTGTTCATTATATCAGTGAGTTGATCAGGATGTGTCCCTGTCCAGAGAAATCCATCAATCTTTTCCACTGTTTAAATGAACTGGGTGATCATTCTCTCATGGAGGAAATTCAACACTATCTTAAATCTGGTAAAATAAAAGAAATTGAGCTCTCCTTTTCTCAATGGTCAGCTCTGCTTTTTTTGTTGCTAAACTCAGAGCAGAGGATGGATGTGTTTCGTCTAAGTAGATATACAGGACCAAACATGTCTCCAGATGAAGTTCTTCTGACGCTGCTACCTGTGGTTGAAGCGTCAAGATCAGCTCAGTAAGTAAACCCTGGGACAAAGAATTGCAGTTCAATGACCAATGTTTAACAACACTATCACAATACCAGATGTGAGCTTTTGATGAAAGATTGAAATGACAGTGTGATGACTAATTCTGTTGTCTTAAAGTCTGCCAAAATGCCAGTAGTCAAAGAAACACCCATATATTTGCAGGCCACACTTTTGATTAGTTGTTATACAAATAGCATTTGTAGATATTTAAGCTGAACAAATCTAGTTTATAGTGTTTAAAATGTGCAATATCTTTCATTTCTATCAGGCTTGATGACTGTAATTTAACAGTGATGAGCTTCAATCATCTGGCTTCAGTACTCAGCTCAAAGTATTCATGTCTGAGAGATCTGGATCTGTCTGGGAATTATCTGGGAGATAATGGAGTAGAGCTGTTTTGTGCCGAACTAAAGAATCCACACTGTAAACTGGAGAAACTAGAGTAAGAGTCTCGCACTTCATTTCGAAACAGAGAAATACATACAAGAGAGATGTGGATTTTTCCACTTTAATTTCAAGTGCAGCCTGACATGTACTTTTGAAAATCTCATTCCATGCAAAAGTTTGTTATTCTGCTCTAGAGGCAATTTACTGTACATTGTAAAGCTTTCTTTTAAGGAAATGTTCTTCTGGAAGTTCATACACCATTGTTATTTGCAGGTTGATGTGTTGTGGTGTCACAGATAAAGGTTGTGCTGCTCTGGCTTCAGCTCTGATATCTAACCCCTCACACCTGAGAGAACTCAATTTGGAGTGGAATAAACTGAGGAAAGGTGTGGAGCTGCTTACTGATCTTCAGAAAAACCCATACTATAAACTTGAGACGCTGAGGTAAGACAATGCATCTTTCTAAGACCGACACATGACTTTTTCTTATGTCTTTGTAATTAAGTGACTCTGACAGTGCACTGACAAATCTACTTTATCATTCAAATGTTTTTTAAAGATACATTCTTACAAAAAGACAACAGCAGTTTCACATCCATCTTCAGTGCCCATGCCATCCTTTTGGTGGTGTTGGTTTGTTGTTAGGTGAAAGTTTGTTCCCAGTGTAAATAGCTCCATAGAAGTGCATTGTTTCTCGTCCAAAGTTTGAGGGTTCATGACAGGGATTTTTTATTTTTATTCTAATGTGCTCCTTGAGGTTTAGTTATAATGTTATGTTTTTTGCTCAAAAAAACAAAAACAAATATATATGCGGAAAAATGGCTGCTTTTAGGCTTGTCAGTAAATGGCTATTGTTATGATTGACTAACGTAATTGCATGGGAAACAGCATCAGTGCCCACTCGCGATTGCATGTGAGCATAATGAAGAAAAAATATACATATAAAACCATCCTTTACATACAGAGCATTATGAAAAGTCTCTATTACACTGTTCATCATTTACAAAACAATCTGCAGTCAAATGCTCCAAACA
The DNA here is from genome assembly GCA_003731715.1 of Anabarilius grahami. NCBI lineage: Eukaryota > Metazoa > Chordata > Actinopteri > Cypriniformes > Xenocyprididae > Anabarilius > Anabarilius grahami. The sequence continues at coordinate 562,199 of RJVU01047928.1, read as the reverse complement.
AACATATAATCCTCTGACTCAATCTAGGACACAATTAAATTAAACATTCCACTTGTTTCCTACACTGGGATCCTTCTGAGACACAAAACGAGCTGTTTAAATGGGACATGTCAACGTGAAAATTCTTTCAGTCTTCCATTTGTCCGGTTGTTGACAGACTTAAGTGTGTGGAGTATGTCAGGAACTGAAAGAGCATCTGTGCACTGTATCCAGTGTAGACAGTGTCAGTTATTATAATGGGTTCTATTTGCTTCTGACGCGACACAACACTCACATCCAGTGTAGGCAAATGTCAATTTGATTTCTCACGTCATAACCCCTTTAATGCTGGATATTTTCGTTTGACTCATGTCAAAATACTTTGTTGGTTACATCTAAAGGTCAAAGTCCTGATAAGCTCAGAATGCAAAATGAGATGAATTCAATCGTTTGTGGCCCCCCAAATCTCAGTATGGAGTAAACACCACTACTTGGAGGACACCCATGCAAAAGATTTCAATGTGTCATGAATTCATTGTCACCCAAGATGTGAGAAGTGTGAGATTTGTTCTGCATATATTGTTTTGAATATTGACTTTTCAGAGAAAATATTTGTCATTGATCTCTTCACAGGTTGAATCATATGTATGTCACTGCTGAAGGTTGTGCTGCTCTAGCTTCTGCTTTGAGATCAAAATCCTCACACCTGAATCTGTGTGAGTGTAATCTTGGGCCATCAGGCATGAAGCTTCTGTCTGCTGTACTCGAAAATCCTCACTGTAAAGTGAAAACACTGGAGTAAGATCATTTCTCTTAAAGGCATCAAGGATCTGGTGTTTAGACATGATTTAATAGTGAGAATGAAGCTGAGGTTTCTCTTAGGTGTGAGGGGTTTTAGTCAAAACAGGTTTGGGGCATTCTAATGGGCTGTAATTTTCCTATAATTTTAAATAATTTTGTAATCACCAGGGCTAGGACAGTTAACATACCCCTCCTGACTTTACAGTAATCATTAATATTAGTTTGGTGACGTGATTGTGGATTCTATCCAGTTTAAGCCAGAGCTGTTGAAAAAGAGAGTTGCAATACTCCCATAGATTTCCAATGGAAATGGGGAATGCGGAAGTAAAGCATTGTGGGGCTGAATATTTCCACTGCTAAAATTAATTAATTTCAGTGTTTCTGAAATTAGCACATTCGCCGATTTGAGGAAATGACTGCATTTTTTTTTTGACATATCACTTTAGCTGAGCTAATTATTTTTATTTTTTATTTTTATGTAGCCAGCTTAGTTTAGCGTTTATCTTTAATTGTAGTTATTTGCGTTCGTCAAAATACAAAGTTTCTTAATCTAAACTAACTATTAAATCCTGACCAAGTTTCTACGAAGACTACCCATTGATTTAAAAACGTATTTACCCTGTCCCTGGATATTTTATATAATAAAAAGTTTTGTTGAGAGCAAATTAGTTTTCAAATCACCTTTAAGTCACCTTTATACAATACTGATTGTTTCAAACCAGATTTACCGTGATAACAGGAAAAAAAAAAAATAGTGTCATTGTTCGGCTGAAGTTCAGTGTTGATTCAGTTGCATTGTAAAGATCATCTATTATTAAATTAGTTAGGATATGAATGATTATGACCATAGTAGCATGAGAAAAATAATATATTAATGCATGCATACTGTAAATGTTTTCCACGTTATTGGAGTAATCCCCCTTCCCTCCAAAATTAAACAGAAAAAAAATGGATTAACAACATTGTGTTGATATTTACTGAAAATTGCTGCAAATATAGTTGCTGCTGCTATCTTTCCCATTCAAACAGGTTGACACCGGCACCTGTCGCAGTTCTCTTTTTCAACGATTCTGGTTTTAGCAATCACAATTTATATTCATGATCTAAGCCCTCTTAAATTGGCTGTACAGTAACATCTATATACAGTACACAAAACAATATACAGTTTTTATGAAATGGAGACATATTATGTGCATTAATACTTTGTGTAAATAATCACTAACATGGTATAATTTAAGTTTTAACACATTGTCTTTTTCCCTATTATTGCCTGTTTCCTCTTCTACTGTCAATAATAATAAAAAAGAAATGGAAAAGAATTCTTCAAACATTTGAAGTCCAAAGAGCAATGAATTGAGTGTCATTGTTCTCTACAGACTAAAATATTGTGGTGTCGCAGATGAAGGTTGTGCTGTTCTGGCTTCAGCTTTGAGATCAAACCCCTCAAACCTGAGAGAACTGGATTTGACATGGAATCATCTAGGAGATTCTGGTGTGACACTGCTCTCTGCTGGACTGGAGGATCCTCACTGTAAACTGCAGAAATTGAAGTAAGACAATTTGTGTTAAGATAAGTAATTATGTTAAGATTAATTCTTGTCTTGGGATCAGGGTTGATAGATTACTTTTTTTTATTAGAATGGGCCAGGAAAAGAGCTTTTCCATCTCAGGAATAAATTTCAACTTTAGCATATATTCAGTTAGAGAACAGTTCTTTTAAATAGTAATAATATTTCACAATATTACTGTTTTCACTGTGTTTTTACTTTGATCAAATTAATGCAGCCTTGGTAATCCATCTTTCAAAAACATAAAAAAAATAAAATAATTATTCCAAACATTTGAACAGAAGTGTGTATATACATATTTGCACATGTAAAAAAATAAAATAAAACGAGAAATTAAAATTCTGACTAAACTGATCAAATTGTGTCATTGTTCTCTACAGGTTGAGTTATTGTGGAGTCACAGATGAAGGTTGTGATGCTCTGGCTTCAGCTCTGAGATCAAACCCCTCACACCTGAGAGAACTGGATCTGACTGGGAATGAACTAAAAGTTCCAGTGAAGCTGCTCTGTGTTGCTCTTAAAGATCCCGACTGTAAACTGGAAAAACTGAGGTAATATCTCTCTGATGACCTGTGTAACCGTTTGTATTTATAACATTGTTTTGTATTTGAGAATAGAGTCAAATGCTGTGTCCGAAATCGAACACATTCCATACCTACTATATAGTATGCGAACAACAGAGTAGTATGTCAGATTACATAGTATTTGAAATACATTAGACGAAAAGTACATGGATGACCTATTAATTATGGCGAAATAGTAAAGTGTTGATTGATTGTGCACTTTAGAATCCCATGAGGTCATGGGAGAGGATTTGTGAATGGCAGTGAAGCTATGCAACTGACACTAGGAGGCCACATTCATACTATACAGAACATACTTTTTTAATGGTCACAAAGAAAGTTAGAGGATTGGAAGAGGATTGTATTGTATTGTAGTGATATGTACGGTCAAAGTACCTTCAAGGAAAGTCTGTTCACTCTAATTCAGGCATACAAGACTAAGTCCTATTTACTTGAATAGGGGATTCCTGAAATCTCAAAACCTTTAAAATCTTTGGTCAGTTAACCCTTTCCTGAGTCCTTAACTTCACTATTCTGATTTGTTTAATTTCACAGTACAGTTTTGGTCAGGTCATCCTTTCCTGAGTCATTCTGATTTGTGAAATCTGTCACAGTACAGTTTTAGTCAGTTAACCCTTCCCTGAGTGCCTAACCCTTTAACAAAAGGTACATTTTTAGAACCGATTTACTATTTTTGAAAAAGTCCTGTTCACACGTGATTTCTTAAAAGTAATATACCAGTATTTTACCTTGTGTAAAAGGGGCTATTGTGATATATGCTATTCATTTGTGGTCATTTTTTGAAAGGTTAGTCTCTGCTCTTCTGATCTGCATGTTCTGGAGTAAGAGATTTAAGAGTGTGTCATTGTTCTCTACAGGTTGAGTTATTGTGGTCTCACAGATGAAGGTTGTTCTGCTCTGACTTCAGCTCTGAGATCAAACCCCTCACACCTGAGAGAACTGGATCTGACTGGGAATAAACTAGGAGTGCAGTTGCTTTCTGATCTAAAGAAAGATCCACGTTATAAGCTAGGGCTGCAACGATAAGTAAAATATCCAGTACAAATGCATTTCCAAATCTCCAGGACAAAACAAAGCCAAAAATCTCAAGGTTTAACAGAAAAATTTAAATTAGTCCAGATATGCAATCATTCTCAGTGGTAGAGGGAACACAGATTTGAATGATCTGCTCAGTGTGGTTAAGAAATGGTCCAACAGAAATGGAGAGCTGCACTACTACTGTGTTAGATTTAAATGAATTTTTATGATGCAACCTTATTTTAAATTATTTTTTATACAATGTGCAGATAAAATTCTCTACAGTGTTGTACTGTAATTATTTCAAGAAATCATATGCATAGTGTAAGAACTGTTGTGTTTATAAAATAAATAGTTTCTGTACCAAAATTGTATTGGACCGTTACCACAAAACTGAGATATGTTCCAAAGTGTGAATTTTGTGTACCTTTGCAGCCCTATTATAATCTGGACATACTGCAGTGAGTATTAAAAAAAATAATAATTTCCAACATGTTTGCAAATTGTTTTAAATGTGTATATGGGTGTATATAAATATTTTCACTATGTGAAGGTGATAAACGGAGACAATTGGGTTATAAACTTGTATTAATCAAATTTGAAGTAAATACAATGTTTAGTTTTTTTCTGAATTAGATCTAATTTAATGTATCAGCAATGATGTCTAATACTGCATGTGTCATTTTTATATTGTTTAGGTTTTAGATAGCAGTGTGATCTATGATTAGCTGATGGTGAATGAGCTCTAATTTGAGTTCTTCCTGTGTCTTACTAAACTTTTTTCTTTTCTCTTTTGAAATTCAAAAAATGCAAAGTTTTCTGTGATGGGTAGGTTTAGGGCTAAGGTTGTAGGGAGAGAGAATATACAGTTTGTACAGTATTTAAACCATTATGCCTATGGAGAGTCCCCGTAAACTATTAACTAAAAAATAACTCCTTTTGTGTTTTGAATGGAACTGACAATGCATTATTTGAAATTTAAACTTGCAAGAAAAAAATGTCAAAAATGACAGAATTCCTGTGATGCATGTGTATGTACACTGGACATTTGTTTGTAGGGTGTTCAAGTGGACAGGATGGAACAGACGTTATAGTGTGTTTGATGTTCTTCACCAGCAGAGGGCCACATAGACACTCTTTCAAAAATCTTTTGCATATGGTCACATTAAAACAGTCTTTTAAACACGTCACCATGCCTTCGTTTATTTCTACTACCTTTCAAATAAATGTATATGTAGATGTTATAATTTTACTCTGTACCAAATCCACACATTCAACCTTCAAAACAATTATTAGAATCCATCTTAAAAAATATGCATTTATACATTTAAAACTCATACATCTAAACAAATAATTTCAATAAAATTAAAAGTTTTTTTTTTTTTTAATTAATGGGACTTAAAGGAAGGGTAGGCAATTTCGGAGAGGCTAGCAATATCAAGCTGGCTTTGAAAGAAGGAGATCCCACCCTCCTTTCAGAGCGTCTCCAAACCACGCCTCCTCCAAAACACATGAACACATACAGCAGAGTCTTCAAATCGCCACGAGAGATGGCAATTAATTACCTCATGTCTCAAAGCACATAACCTTATATTAACCCTTTCGAGCGCGAGTTTAAAATATTCTAACTGTCCCCCCAGAGTGAGTTTTTTGAAGGCGACCGTTATTTTAGAACGTTTTCCCTTATTGTTTCCATGGCGACTCGTCTTGCGTGTCACGAGCGCTGAACGCAGCCACAATAACACTGTATGACAGATGGATCGCTATTATTTAGTTTTTCCTTTTTTATTTAAAATATTCGCAAAATTGCTTACCATGTCATCAACTATATGATATTCCGATTCTCAAATATGTGTAAGTGAGTGTGTTTTGTAGTTTTAAAACCTTTATAAATGATCTTTATCTTGATCTATAATGCAAGATGAGCGCCGCCATCTTAGTTTGCGCTGCAGTTCCCAGAGTCCTGTCAGTCGGATTTACAGCAGGTGAATTCATTAGTTTCTCCCGAAATATATGCAAGTAAGTGGCTGGTGAACTGGAAGAATAATAAAGTAAACTTTATAGTTACTTAGGCCCATTATGTGTGTCCGAAATGAATAAATGTCGGCAAATTATATTTGAATTCACTGTTATTGCTGCTTCCACTGATGTCTGACATCAGTGTGTATTTTATAAACTCTAAATGTATTGTTTCAATGGTGCTTAGGCGTATTTAAATGTCTGAAACCTTAAAAGAAACATTATGTGGCTGCAAACACTGCATAGCTGTGATATATGACAAGAGCTGCACACGTCCGTCTCGCAGCCAAAGCGCGAAAGCACAGTTTGCATCTGGCAGTTATGTGATGTCGCTGAACATTCGAAATCCCATATGTGGGACCGTACGCCCAGGGGCACAGAAATAAAAATCCCACATGTGGGACCGTACCGCTCAAAGGGTTAATAATGAACATAAACAACTTACAGAGCTTACTTGTACCACCTGACTGATGCAGATTCATTTCGGTGTTGATAGTGTTGACATAGAAATGAATAATTCTGAGTCTGAGGACGTGAACAGCTCTGGGTAGAATGCCAAGGGTTGCCATCTCATAATTATGGTTATGAGATGGCGTGAAAACAGCATTATCTGAGCTCATTGTTTTGGTTCAGGAGGAACTAAAAGGCGGGTGCTGTTTGTTTGTGGTGTTCAGTGACTGTCTGTCTACAACTCTACATAGCTTTATCGAACACACTGATGACGTGTGATCTCTGCGCGAGCAGGTGCGCGGAGGTATGGAAACGCATGTTGACAGGCCAGTAGGACATCCCATCATTGCATTCGAACTGATTGCAATGATTGGATGAAGATGTTTTGGTCCTGAGACTTCCACAGAAGATATATCTACACGTTTTAATATTTAGACCACTTCTATTATTGATTGCTATCAGGATGTGAAGAGAGATTCAAACAGCATTGCTGCCTTCACGTGCCATCAGAAATTTCCTACTTCCCACTTCTTAATTTGTGATTATGAGCTCGTCTCATTCAAGTGCTTTGTTGTCAGAAAGAACAGGAATTATGGGGGACATCAGGTTTAGTCTTGCTTATTTATTGGGAAAATCTAAATTTAGCTTAATTGAAAACCATATAAACATTCACTGCTATCCATCAAGTCAGCTTGCTAACGATTCTGGAATTTCAGTCAAAAACAGGATATTTTTGATGTGTATCAATCATACAATATGCTTCAAATGATTAAATAGATATATTGTTCATATGTAAATATGCACTACACGTTAATTCCAAAAGCACATGAAGGCAGCATTATCTTTTAAGGATTTACCTTAGTACAAACATACAATTAGGTTACACCAAAAAATGTTATATACACACACATATGCACATGCAAAAAAAAAAAAAAAGATATACACAAAAAGTCTGATTATTCCAGCCACCACAAGCGCTACAATACCAAGAGCAGCTCTGAGGAGGAAACAGCTGCAGCACAAGGTCATAGCTCCGTAATCCTGTGCTGCGCGACACTAGATTAAAAACTCCCAGTTTTGATTAAGAAAGCAGGGTTAGAGGATTACGGTCCAGTGAACAAAAATGAAAGCAGTTTTAAACTCAATCCCAGAGTTCATCAAAATACACAAACCTCAGACTGTCATCTCCACCGCAGATTAATGCAAAAGCTTCTTTGAAACTTCTGTGCAGCTCAAACTATCAGTAGAAGAGATGCTCTGAGGAAATACAGTCGAATTTAAAGTCAAAGTCATTATGACTGGAAAAGTCTTTTTTTTTTTTTTTCATAATTGAGTTTGTCATAATTATGACTTTTTATCCCATATTTAACAAAGCATGTTTTTTCCTATGTAGTGGGAATAGGCTTCCATAATATTCCCTTGTTCATGAACTGGAGACAAACATAAACTTTAAATTTAAATTTCTTTTTAAGGCTGAATAATTGTAAAGGTATTTTTATGTCTTGAATGCTGTTGCATTAAATCTGTTATGTCACTGACAGAATGAGTAAAAAGTCTCAAAGCAGAAAAAAAAAGTTTGTTTATATCCATTTTTGTGGAGGTTGACGTGTTGTTTCAGCCTTCTGGTTCAAGAACATCACATGGACAAATTCAAAAGGTCAGAGAAGGTCGAAGAAATGAAAATGTGAGACTTTTTTATTCTGTGTTCTCTCATGTAAAACCCCCAATGCCTTTGAAGGGAGTCAAAAATCACACACACACACACACTACATGAGACGTCTCATCTGATCTTCATTTGAATGGAATCATTTCACAGGCCTCTTATGAATTCAGAGATGATACTTTTGATGGGTCGAGCCCTGAAGCCAGCATTCATAATCATATGGAAATTGTGAGAACTGAAAAACTGACAAAAACTGGCACGAGCATTGCAGATGTCAAGGAGAACCAGTAGAAAGACATTAAAGTCCTTGAAGAAGCTGCATACTAGTACCTCCCCATGGTCACCTGCTCTTCATTTATTCAGAAAAGACTTGGTAAAGGTTTACAAGACTGAGTTAAAGGTACAGTTCGTAGGATCTGCCACTAGAGGGCGCACTACCAAAACAATAACAATCGCGTGGTTTGATGACGCTAAGAAGGTGCGTGGAATGATGGGATTTGTTGTCTTCTACCCAACCGCTGACGGCCATCAATCAGACGGAAAGATAAATCATGGATTTAACGGATGAGGTAAAGTTTTATAAATGTTGTGTTTGATGTCATAGTTTTATTAGGCTATATTGAAGTAGACCCGAGTAATGGAAGGTTTACAACGAAATTTTTAGTCTATAGATGTTAGAATGTTTGTCCAATTCGATGGTGTGATAACACAGCACAGTTTCAAGTGTTCAAATCAAAAATAATAAATGTTATTCTGAACTTACCAATATCATTTGCAATAATAATTGATTCATATTTCTGTATAACACTAACTGTATTTATTTACATTGTTTAACTTGTCAGGTGAAATAAGGCAGTGTAAATAAATCAGTAAATAACCAAATGCAATAACACTGCACCTGCATAAACTTTAGTCTTCAAGAAAACACATTTTTAATATATAAAATAAAGCATGATGAATTGCAACTTCATTATGACCTAAGAATATGCACTTCACATAGTTATGTAAACTATTAAAAACATTTGATATATTTTAAATTGTAAACGATTACAACTTGTTCATCAAACATATACACTCGTGTACATTCAAACACAATAAGTGGGCATACATAGCAAACGCGAGTTCAACGATTTGCGCGAGTAGATTACATACAAAGTCAATGCAAAGACGCGATCAGACTATGGATCAGACGCGTCCTCGCGCGGGTCTAGAGACGCGATGCCCCGCGTCTGGCGTGTATGCCTCTTGTCCCAAACTCTTCTTGGGTCGTTTGGTTGGCCCGTACGCTTTCGTTTACGGGAGCTGTCCTTGTCGACAGAACCAGCGGCAGATGGTAAACAGTAATTATGTTCCATAAATAAGTAACACAATCCACCATAAAACGTGCAAGAAGTAAATAAGGAACTGCTTGAAGCAAGCTAGTGGTTTGCTGGACGCTAGACACTACTTCCGCATTTGTCCACGACACTGTTGTCATGTGGTTTCTACGTCAGTAAAGGCGGTAACAAAGGGTAACTGACGTCACTGACAGGCGACTGCACTGCCCCGTGTCACTGTTTAGAATGGGAATTTTCTCATGATTTACAAGTAGTTGAAAACATTAGAGATATTGTTAGTAATCAGCTGGACAAAATATATAACACTAGCCTAGTGGTTTTTGGATATTTTACTGCGAAAATATTACATATTGTACCTTTAAGGCAAGTTAACTCAAAAGCGGTTTCACAGCACTGACACCAAACAGCATTGGATCACAAATGTGCAATGAGAGCTGAAGCATATGGGAGATTTTCAGAGAATAGCGACTTAATTTTCAGTCTGTGGCCCAGATCCGGCCCACATTTGGTACATGTGGATAACATGCGGATCAGATGTGGGCCGGATCTGAGGAACAGACTGAAAATGAAGTCGCTATTCTCTGAAAATCTTCCTGCTGTCATTGCACATTTGTGATCCAATGCAGTTTGGTGTCAGCGCTGTGAAACCGCTTTTGGGTTGACTTGCTTTAACTCAGTCTAGGTTGCTATCTGGGGAGTAAATGATGATTTTCATTTTTGGATGAATTTTTCCTTTACTAATGGATGAAATGGAATTAAAATGCAATTGTCTGATCTATAATTTTAGTTTTCATTACTTGATTTTATTGATAGAAATCAATGATGGTGTTTTCTCAATATAAGCCCATCACCAATGTGGATCAATAATAAAATACTTAAACAATTCACAATCCATATTAGTTTCGGATGCAGAAGACTGAACACCCATCCGTGAAAAAAACAAAAAAAAAACATCATTAAAGCACTGATCAGACTACAAGAGGCAAATAATAAAAAAGGACATTAATAAAGAAAACACATTATTCTCATAAAGAAATCATTTCAATGTGACAAAATATTTATGTGCATTTTCATAAGTGTCAAACAATACAAAAGCAAAAATGATGACAAAAAAGAAAAAGTCTTGCACCTGTAGACTGAATAAAATGTAACCAGTCCATTGATCTGAGGTTTAAAATAGAGCCGTGACAAAGCATTGTTGTGCAGATTCAGATCCATTTATCCACACCACATTGCATATTAAACATCACATATGATCTGCACAGCATTTTCAGTTTCAACAAGGACAGAAAAATGACTGGTTAGGACGTCTGCAATGCTGGATCTGCATGTTAAATCTGCATTATAGACATGTTTGTTTGTTTGTTTGTTCTCACTGTTAAAAAAGGGGTTCATATAACACACGGCTTTAAGACAAATGTTACCAACAGTCATGAAATAAAATAAGTCATTTTATAAGAGAAAGGCTAAAACAGTCAACATGAACCTTTAAAGGTGAAGTATGTTATTTCTGCATCACCAAATAAAATGACTGTTTTCAAACAGGTTTCCCATCTAACATTCAACTTTTCAGGCATGTTAAAAATGCTTGCGCACTTCAGGAAAAATCAACCTATAGATGACTCTGCAAATTAAGCTTGAAATTCACATTTCAACATGGAAAAATTACACACATCACCTATAATAAAACCCACAGACATGTCTTATCATAAATTAGATTAAGAAGGAATATGTCTGTAAAGAATAAAATGCTCAAGTCCTTTAAATCTAAATACAAACTACATGGATGTGAACTACTCTACAATATATTAACTGGCGTAATAGTTGAACTGCAATCCACCTGAACTAAGCCTCCTGTCTTTATTCATATTTCACTGACTTTTCATCTCATTGTTCATCTCTGAAAATACATCTGAAAATGTAAAAAAAAAAAATTTTGCTCAGTCGCCCCCAGTTAAAACACAGCTGACATCATATAACGCCGCAGGTAATGTTCAGTCAGTGTAGGTCCGGGTTTAGGAGGGTCGAGGAGCAAAAGTGTAAAACTCTGAAGTCATGTGACGTCCACCAGCTCCATTAGTATTTATTGTGCCATTCACACTGTCCCACGCTCACCTCCTCGATGTCCAGGTTCTTCCTGGACTTATAGATGAACTCCCCGATCGCCACGAACACGGAGAGGACGAGTCCGGCCGCCAGCACGATGAAGATTCCTCCGATGTTCTCCACGCCCAGAGCGCTGGCCTCTTTACTGTCCTCCTCGGGACATCCGTTTCCTCGCCACCACTTCTCCTTCATCATGTGGAGCTTCCCCTCCTCCTGTAACTGCAGGATTGCGATGGTCACCTTGTCACGATACGGGGAACCTGACAGAGGCCATCAGTGAGGTTAATGGTGCAAAAACAACAATGCTATATGTCCATTTTCAAGGATTTGACATTTGAAATTAAATTCAAAATGGAGGTACTTTTACAAAACATAAAAAATGGCAAGTGAAGTATATAAAAAGAAACTACTTTTCATCTTCAGAACACAAATGAAGCTCTTTTTGATGAAATCTGAGCGATTTCTGTCCCTTCATAGACAGCTACAAAACTGACATCTTGGTGCTTCAAAAAGAGATTGTAAAATAAATCCATATGAATTGAGTGGTTTAGTCCAAATTTTTTCTGGAGAGAGTCGATCGCTTTATATGATAAACAAATTGAATTTAGGCTTTTATTCACATATAAGAATATTTTTGGTGAACTAACCCTTTAAGACAGCATCTTAATGTCAAAGTGGCAACAAAAGCTGATTGACTAGGCCAAAAACCTGTACTTGAACACTGCAAAAACTAGCCTGACAGATGCTCACCGACAGCCCGACGGCTTGGTGTGTCACGACTCTTAAGAACTAGTTTGGCCAACCAGCAGTTAAAGGGATAGTTCACCAAAAAAATGTAAATGATTCCATGATTTACTCACCCAACACAATCGGAGATACATTTAAAAATATCCTCAGTCCAAGGTTTATAATGGTTGTGAATGGCTGCCCACATTTTGAAGACAAAAAAAAATGCATTCATCCATAAAAAATGAATGAGGATATAATGGCTTGAGGATATAATCATTTTCATTTTTTGGGTGAACTGTCCCTTTAACTGCTGGTTGGTCAAACTAGTTCTTAAAGGAACAAAAAATAGGCTCATTTTCCAACTCCCCTATAGTTAAACAGTTGAGTTTTACTATTTTCGAATCCATGCAGCCGATCTCCGGGTCTGGCGGTACCACTTTTAGCATAGCTTAGCACAGTTCATTGAATCTGATTAGACCGTTAGCATCTCGCTCAAAAATGACCAAAGAGTTTCGATATTTTTCCTATTTAAAACTTGACTCTTCTGTAGTTACATCGTGTACTAAGACCGACGGAAAATGAAAAGTTGTGATTTTCTAGGCCGATATGGCTAGGAACTATACTCTCATTCCGGCGTAATAATCAAGGAATTTTGCTGCCGTACCATGGGTGCAGCAGGCGCAATGATATCAGCTTTTATTGCCACTTTGACGTTGGCTTGATGTGTCACAGCTTTAAGATGCTGTCTTAAAGGGTTAGTTCACCAAAAACAATCTTATATGTGAATAAAAGCCTAAATTCAACTTGTTTATCATATAATGAGATCAACTCTTTTCAGAAAAAAATTGGACTAAACCGCTCAAATCATATGGATTTGTTTTACGATCTCTTTGTGAACTTTTTGAAGCATCAAGATGTCAGTTCTGTAGCTGTCTATGGAGAGTCAGAAATCGCTCAGATTTCATCAAAAAGACCTTAATTTGTGTTCTGAAGATGAATTAAAGTCTTGCGGGTTTGGAAAGATGTGTGTTGTGAGTAATTGCAGCTCGTTTCTGTATTTGGTTGTGAGATGAAGATGTTTTCTTAATTTTCTGGTGTTTTTCTATTTAAATGCGTTTTCTTCAGTTGCAGCATTTTGGTCTTGTTCTGAATCACTACAGTATGATTATAAAAAATGTTTATTTTCTGACTATTTAGACGGAGTGGGATGCCAACCGCTGCGGAGTAGCCCAGTACCTGCATGACTCGTCATATACATAAACAGAGAAAAGTAGCTCCGGCTATAATTTTCTTCTGCAAGATGCACACAGTTCTGTTTATTAACTGATAGAGCGACAAAAGTTACATAGTGTACCTTAAATATAATTGAATACAGCTTGAATAAAACCAGTTAATTGAGATGTTACCACATAATGCATTTTTTGAAAAAAAATATTTTTGACCAATCATTGTTTTATGTGAGCGTACCGATAGGAGTGCCCACTCCGTAGCCCTTCGAGTCGATGAGGCCGCCGATCTGTGTGAGGTTGCAGTTTCTCTGGCTGATGTACTCGATGCTGGTGGACTCCATCAGAAGAGCGTAGTCTGTGGTCAGCACACGCTGGATGCCCTCTCTGTTATTCTTCACCAGCGCCGTGTTCTTCCGGCTGCTCATGAACGCCCACATCTTCTCATAGGTGGAGATCTTTGATTTCTGGGAAAGATATGTGAGAGCATTATAGTAGAGCATGTGCATGAGTTCGATTTACAAGGTAATATATACCCAAATGACAAATGCATAAATGAAAATGTTTATAATAAACCACTTCAAGACCTTCAAGTAGCCACTTGAAGGTCAGACAGTCTTTACAAATAAAATAAAATAAAATAAAATAATCACTAGATTCATAAAGTGTCATAATTAAATCTATTGGTGACATGTAAACTAAGATTCATAGTTGTTTCTTATATAGTTGTTTACTAGGTATATACTATATACTATATACATTTATTTGCACAAGATCTCCAATCAGCATCCAGAACCAGATTTAATCAGATTTAAGAGCCAAAACTATTGGTTTCCATAAGAGGTACAAATTTATAGTATAAAATTTCCATTTGAAATTCAATATTTCTAAGAAGAAGAGCAGTGTATCTTCTGATAAAATTTATGTTCAGACACATTAATTGTTTCCGCTGTGAATAAATGTACAGTACACTGATCTTACTACTGGACTTCCTGTGCTTATGTCTTATTTCTGCCATAAAATCCTTTGCTTTGCTGGTCTAGGTCAGTGCTGTGACAGATGTCTTCATAACCCTCTCTTCCACTATAAGCTGCTTTAATTCGCTCTGTACATGTTGAATTCCCGCTGGCTGAGGTTCATGTCCTGTAATCATTCCCGCCAATCTGTGCATGTAAAATCACAGGTCTGAGTGTCTGGAGGTGAAACTGCTGTTCTCCCATCAAACCTCAAACCAACTCTCTCAATTCAGTGCCAAAAAAACATATCACAAACACACAGACACAGCATTTAAAGGATTAGTCCACTTTCAAATAAAAATTTCCTGATAATTTTCTCACCCTCATATCATCCAAGATGTCCATGTCCTTCTTTCTTCAGTCGAAAATAAATTTTTGTTTTTGATGAAAACATTCCAGGATTTTTCTTTATATAGTAGACTTCAATTGGCCCCAAACAATTGAAGGTCAAAATTCAAAGGGCTTCAAAGGGCTTTAAACGATACCAGACAAGGAATAAGGATCTTATCTAGCGAAACGATAGGTCATTTTCTAAAAAAATAAAATATTATATACGTTTTAACCATAGAAGCTCGTCTTGAACTAGCTCTCTTCTTCTTCTTCTTCTCTATTAGAATTCCAGCAGTGTAGACGCTGTTAAGTGTATTACTGCCCTCCACAGGTCAAAGTTTGAACTAAATTGTCATATACAATATGCTAGTGCAAGTTTATAACAATTAGTTCAAACATCGACCTGTGGAGGGCAGTAATACACTTAGCAGCATCTACACTGCTGGAATTCTAATAGAGAAGAAGAAGAAGAGAGCTAGTTCAAGACGAGCGTCTATGTTTAGAAAATGACCGATCGTTTCGCTAGATAACACACTTTTTCCTCGTCTGGGATCGTGTAGAGCTCTTTGAAGCTGCACTGAAACTGTAATTTTGACCTTCAACCGTTTGGGCTCCATTGAAGTCCACTATAAGGAGAATAATCCTGGAATGTTTTCATCAAAAACCTTAATTTCTTTTCGACTGAAGAAAGAAGGACATGAACATCTTGGATGACATGGGGGTGAGTAAATCCTCAGGAAATTTTTATTTGAAAGTGAACTAATCCTTTAATGTTTAAACAGGCTGAATGTTTGTATGTGGAGACCTGGATTGAATGAATACAATATCAAAGCAAGTTGCCTAACCTTAAAGAAAGTCATAGTGGAGCCGTCCCTCACGGCACCGTACTCAATCTTGGTTTGTTTGGCCAGGTCATCGGCCGAGTCTATAGGTGAGTCCATTCGCTCCACGGTGAGGAAGGCAGCCAGGTTAGCTGTGTAGGATGAGATGATGATGAGGGTGAAGAACCACCAGATCCCTCCAACAATCCTGGTGGACAAAGCCTTGGGCATCAACTCCGATCCTGACCACGAGATGAGACAAACAAGTGGTTAAAAATGCTGAAAAATCCAGAATTTTTTTAGTTGTTTTATATTTAAATTGTTTCACAATTAAATTTAATTACTAATTTTATTTTATAAAATATAACAAATGAATAAAGTTGTGATATATATATATTTGCTATTAGTTTGGGAATATTATAAATTTGTAGATTCTAACACATTTGGACATTTCCAAATGGGGCAGTCGTGGCCTAATGGATAGAGAATCGGACTTGTAACCCAAAGGTCATGGGTTCGAGTCTCAGGTTCGGCAGGGATTGTCGGTGAGGGGAGTGAATGTCCAGCGCTCTCCCCACCCTCAATACCACGACTGAGGTGAGACCCTTGAGCAAGGCACCGTACCCCCAACTGCTCCCCGGGCGCCGCAGCATTGGCTGCCCACTGCTCCGGGTGTGTGTTCACGGTGTGTGTGTGTTCACTGCTGTGTGTGTGCACTTGGATGGGTTAAATGCAGAGCACAAATTCCGAGTATGGGTCACCATACTTGGCCACATGTCACTTCACTTTCACTTTGACTTTGACTTTCTCAAAAGAAGGAAATCACATGTGTTAAATCCCATACCTTGCTGCATAAGGGCTCCAACCCCAAACCAAACACTGTTGATTAAAGTGAAGTTGTTCTCAACCACATCAGAATCAGGGTTGCAGGGATGAGGGTTGTACCATTCATACGGGGTAAACCTGCAGAGAGACACAAGCACAAAAATGTACTGTATATGCACATAATTCACATTTCAATATATAAAGAATCCCACATTTGTGATTGATGATGGAAATTACAGTTTTGAGTCAATCCAAAGTTAATATAATGTAATATAATATAATATAATATAATAATATAAGACGGGTAATGAGCTTAACAAGGTAACGAGAAAAGATACACCTGGGGAAGACAAAAAGGGGAAAAACTACAAGCTGACTACAAAAAAGATCATGTGACTGAAAACAGTAAATATAGCAAGTCCATAGACAAACACAGATAACATAAAATAATATAATATAATATAATAATCTCATGAAAACTGCATGAGTAATATATAACTTGACATGGATTTCATACAGACTTTAGCATATTGAACCCAAAATTTTTTAAATATAATCAGAATATCCACAATGATTCTAAATTTTACCAGCAAAACAGAATCACCACAAATGCATTGTGAATGTTATTGTGAATAATATGAAGTATCATATGTGAATATAATACCTCTAATATTATCATCACTAACACCTCCCCCACTAACAGCCCCCCAGCCAAAAGCCAGCCACTATATTGCAATAAATTTAAAATAAACTAATTCATACTGACAATAATCATCCAAAAATGATCAATAATTTGAAATTGCATCATTGTTTTTATTTGATTATGTCATTTGCAATGCATCATGGTCTTTCAGCAGTTTCCTCTTCTAACATTCTGCCCTCGTCTTTCACTGGTGTATTCGGTGTCCTGGCCGCTGGTCATTCTCTACTCCTCTATCTCACTGGCTTTATTGCATTTCTCACATTGATGTCCCGACGACAAATCTTGCTTAAGTGTAAAACACCCCATTTGCCATCACATTCATATCAAGCATGTTTTGATATCCTTCGACTGGATGGAATCATAGTCTGAAGCTAAAAAAAATCAGAGTCTGTGCCCATCATTCCGTATGCCCTCATGCCTCCTAGTTCCCTATGGAACATAAGGCCGTGACAATCTGCTTCCATCTTGTTCTATCATTGGCAGCATGTTGTGCTTCACCCTATGAGAGGTGTAGTTCTTTCAGTTCAGCTTCTACAGACCATCTCCAGGTTGTTTTCAGCCTTCCTTGCTTCCTTTTCCCAGGTCGTCTCCAACTCATAGCTACTTTCAGGATGCATCTGATCCATCTGAAGGACATGCTCAAGCCATTTAATTCTACAGCGCTTGATCTCCCTCAATATCCAATGTTGGTCTTCTTACACAACTCAGCATTTGACATCCTCTCTGGCCAGAAGATATGGCAAATTCTCCAGAAGCAACTGTGTTGGAATACCTCAATCTTCTTCATGTTGCTCTTAATGACACACCAGCATTCATGCAGCAGAACAGATTTGTTGTATAGTCTCACCTTTGTTCTGAGATTTCCAGATGGGCACTATGGGCTTTACTTAGTCTTGCTTTAATGTCCCTAGCTGAAGCACCTTCTGTGCTCAAGAAGAATGCCAAGGTAGATGAACTCCTCAACATCTTCAAGTGGACATTTCCTTCAGAATAAGGGGTTCATTAGATCTTGTGTTGATGCGCATCACTTGGGTTTTGGTGGTTCTTATGTTGAGGCCTATTTTCTTGCCAACATTTTCCAGTCTATTGGTCTTCTCTTATGGGTGGACATGCGTAGATGACAAAAGAGATACGTCGTCTGCAATATCAAGGTCTTCAAGCTGTTGGAAGAGAGTCCACTGTATGCCTCTAGGCTTGTGCCCATCATACACTACGCTATTTTCTATGAAATTCGTCAACTCTTGTCTGCACAAAACGTGTAGGTTAGCAGTGATTTTCGTCAAATATTGCCAACTCAGCTGGACTGCAAATTGGGGCAGAAATCTGAGTAAAAGTTGTGTAGTGTATACCAGTCTTTAAGAGTTTTTTGAAAATGTACTTAAAAACAAAGGGTGTTTTTGCAGCGATGCCATAGAATAACCATTTTGAGTTCCTCAAAGAAGTTCCTCAAAGAACCTTCCTTTTTTTTCTTAGGCCCTGTTTACACCTGGTAACAAGAAGCATTTTGGTCAATAGGATCACAAGTGGACGACAGAAAATACAGGTGTAAATGGAGTCTAAAATATTTTGAGATTGTCCACTTTTTACCACTTCCAGAAGTAGTTGAAAACGCATTCGACAAGATTGCTTTCGTAGTGTAAACGCTCATGCGGTCGAATTTGTAAAAGGCCACAAAAGATATCTACTCTCCATCTACTGACCTAATGCGTAAACATTATGGGAAGCGTACTAGCCAGATGTGATTTAAACTGTCGGCTGAAGACCCAAGTTTGGTTTGAAGATGAAAAACGTACCAAGCACAATGTTCTCACCATTCCTGATTTCTAACACCAACACTCACAGTGTTTGGCGTGGTCTTGCAGCTGTCAGAGCAGAAACGAAAGCTGCTTTTTTGCGTTCATATGTCAATTTCGTGAGCTTATGCCATCCATTACATGGAAAGATCGGAAAAAGCCCACTCATTTACACATCCATAGACCCTCCCCTCGAAGAAATCAGGACAGAAGTGGATGAAAGTGGATAAAAGAGACGGATTAAAACACCAGGTGTAAACATGAATGTGTCTCTCTCATCTACTTGTGATCGATACCAGGTGTAAACAGGGCCTTAGTGTAAAGAACACTTTAATAATCTAAAGAAACTTTTTCCTCTATCCACTTTATTTTTAACGTAAGAGCAGGTGTGGGCCAAAAAAGTTAACTGTACTAAAAATTACCACTGCATTCATATTCAAAATGAGCTGGCCAAGACTGGGCACTAAAACAAGAGCTAATTAACCGCAATTCAACAAAACATAATAGAAGCATGAAACTGGTCCAATTTGAAGAGTTTAATCCAATCTAAAGGTTAAAATGGGTTAAAATGATTTGTACCTGGCGATGACGAACAGCACACAGCTGACCCCGAGGCAGGCCAGCAGCACATACATCCAGATGTCCGGAGAGAGCGGGTTCAGGAAGGAGAACACGCCTGGATTGGTGCCATTGGGTTTGTGGTAGAGAATAGAGATTCCCAGAGTCATGAAGGGCTTGGAAAAATCAATGACTTTCTCTCTCACGTAAGTGATGGTGAGCGGCGCTACGGCCAAATCTGCCACCTGTAATGAAGTTAGTGAGAATGAATTCATGCGAACTTGCTTGACTCTTTAGGATTGCATAAAAGGGCTTGATGAGGACAATAGCATAAAGCCATGAACTAAAAGCCACAAAACTCATAATCATACCTAGAAAGTTGGACTTACATGATCGATTAGCTCTCTGACCATGCCGTTCCACTCTCCTTTGTCATTCTGGGCTCCGTATTTCCCATCAGACACCAGTTTGACCTCATAGGAAAAGCCCAGGATGTTGGACAACTCCTTCAGCAGGTCTAAACAGTAGCCTTCAAACCGGTCGTTCCCATACAACGGCTTATCTGACTTCTTGTGCATCACATACGGGTTTTCCTGCAAGGGCAAAAACACTATTAGTTCCAGCATGTGGAGTCTCTAGGTCTTGCTGATGGGAGTTGACTGATTCCTACCAGAATTGTGGTAACAATAAGTGTCCGGTTGGCCATGGAGTCGGTCACGTTGGCGTTTTTGTCTTTGTTGCTGTCTGTCAGGTTAAGGCCAGTGTTTGAGTTCCACACACCAATCTAAACAGATGAAGAACCACATAAATAAACAGTTCATTCATTTTCATACTGAAAACTGTTGATTTTAGAGGAGAGATTAAAGGAATAATTCGCCCATTATGAACCCGACTATTCACATGACACTATTCCTTTAAATATTAGCAGTGAATTTAAATGTATATACAGTATTCACATTATGTAATTTCTGTGCTACTAGTATTGTCAAATAGAAATGCAAAATTATAAATTATATATATATATATATATATATATATA
>RJVU01047928.1:501722-532728 GCA_003731715.1 Anabarilius grahami | reverse complement strand
ACATGTAATCCCAGCCCAAAATTGGAGAGGCTGTTCGCCGCAAAGCCAATAGGTGGAGCTAGATGGCCCAACCACACCCTAACTGACCCAAAACCCTACGCTAAACATAACTCCACCCATTACGTGATGGAGCTGGATGTCATTTGGCTCTGCAGAGAGCACCACTTGCCAAATTCATGCTATTGGTTGAGTCAATGTTGTTATATCGGCCCATTTGGTTACAATTCCGTTCGGCGCCACTAGTGGAGCAGAAATGACATGCTTCACCTTTAAATGAAGACATCCCCAACTATAATGAGTTCACCCGCACAGCCAGCCTCAGTGATTCAGCTAGAGCCATTAAGCACTCGTCCAACACACATTCATCCTCCAGCCTGCAATGCCAACATGCTGACTCAACAATACCGCCTCCAAAACAGGAAGCTCTGACAAGAACACTTGGAAGATGTCATTGGGAGAGAGAGACTGTCCGTACATAAATCACTGCAGCTGCTTAGAAGTGCCTCAAAACACTTTCCAGAAGAGTCAGTAATGATGCATTTGGAGTTCAGGAGTCTCTGAAACAGTTTAAAAGATTAGATACGATAATTCTGTCATCATTTACTAATGCTTGTGTCTTTCCAAATGTACATGAGTAAATGATGACTGAAGTTTCACTATCCGCTTCATTTTGGGCACGAGTGTTTAAACAGGTGCATTTACCTCTTTGAACAGGCTGATGAATCTGGAGCCGAAGCGCCAGGGTTTGTGCCGGTGACACTGCAGTGAGCTCACGGTGATCTGAGACGCTCGCTGGGACGCGGCAGCGACCATATACACCGCGTCATACATCAGCGCTGCTTCAGTCTGAGGCACAGAGAGATGATTCATCAGACATGCAACTAGACTTGATGAATCTGTTCAACTCAAGCTGAATAATGACAATAATGATATCTTCTGTAGAGCTGATTTACAGTTGAATTGAGTTTGTTTCATGAATGATGAACTTTGTATTACTAACACTGTTATTTTCATGTTCATTAATGTGAAGCTGCTTTGAAACAATCTATATATAAATTAATAAATGTGGCTTGACTTGATCAGTCTTTTTTGACTCTGGTAAAATCATGCTATTTACTGAAATACCTTGGAGTGCCATGATATCATGATATATATGAATATGGTAATTGTTCCCAGCAAACAAAAATATGTTCTAAGAACATTTTGCTAACGTTGTTTCTGAATGTTCTCTGAACATTCTAAAATGTCTAGTTTTTTTAAATGCTCCAAAAATGTGTTCTTGATTATGCGAACATTCCATTTTATCATTCTTCAAACATTATGTTGTTTCTGAATGTTCTCTGAACATTCTAAAATGTCTAGTTTTTTTAAATGCTCCAAAAATGTGTTCTTGATTATGCGAACATTCCATTTTATCATTCTTCAAACATTATGGGAACATTACTTTTGAATGTTTTCTGAACATTCTGAAACAAGTAGTAACATTTAAAAAATGTTTACATAAACGTCGAACTAAAATGTTTTAGAAAAAAAATGCTCCTTGAAAAATGTATAAATAATATTTTTATGTTAACGTTTTGAGAACATTATTAAAGACCAGATAACTTTAAATGGATATTCTTTGTGAGAACCTTGCCAGAACATTAACCAAAATTCTGGGAATGTTCCCTGTTAGCTGGGATAGTACATATCAAAATACCATAGTATTCCTTCGTACCATTTTTTGTACTATTTGTAAAGGTATGAATAGGGCTGGGACAATACATCGATTATCGAATCGTGATACAAAGAATCTGAAGCGTTTCTGATATTTTCCGATGTATCGCAATCCTCTCTCGAATCGATTCTGAGTTTAGTTTTTAAACAGCAGATGGCACTACTATACGTGCTTTAGAAACATCCGTACTCTGCTTGCTTCCAGTTGCTTTACACACACCGCTTAAACCTAAAATAATCATTCATAATGTTCGAAAAGGTTGAGTTGAATTACAAGGGTGTAATCTTGTGTCATAAAAGCATTCTGAGCCGAGGTACAAGCATATTTAACCACTTACATGACTCAGCCGAACACACAATCACTTTCCAGCACTCTTCTTTGTGAGCATTTGACTGCTGTTAAAACAGCTCAGAATTGATTAGAGAGAGAAAATATCAGAATCGATTCAGAATCATTGTATTGCGAAATGAGATTTGAGAATCAATGTATTGTCCCAGCACTTATGTATAGAATAAAACTTGACTATTTGTAATATGATCATATATATTTATATTCAGAATATGGACAGACTGTCATCATTCCATCCAGCAGGCCGGTCTCGGGTTTGGGTGGAGCCTGCAGTCGCTCCATGGACCATTTCTCCACCACTGACGCCACCTGAGTGTTGTCGATGTTGAGCAGACGGAATCCCGTCATGTTCACCCCGCTGTATCTGTACGGCTCCAGGTCCAACGCATACAGATCCTGTGTCATACAGTTGTGTCAATACATCAACTCACTCGTTACAGATCAAATGAAAAGCTTTAAAAGATTCCTCTTCTAAAAATGTCTATAGAGTGCTGTAGGGATGACATATTTTTATAGGCCAAAACCCAGAAATTAGGATTTTAGCACTTCCGATTCCATCAAAAATACATCCTCACCGCAGCATCTATTAACTGAAAATATTGCAGAGCACTAAATTCAAATCAGCAGAACACACCTTATTAAAATTTCCTGTCAAAACAATGACAGCACCAAAGAAAAACTCACCAGAGTGGTAAAAAAGAAATGGTAGTATTCTGTCATCATGCCCATAGACAACAGCTACAGCAGAACGAGAGAGAAAGAGGAGGACATGTTAAACCTCCTTCTGCACCAGCATCCATTCTGTACTCTTATTATGAACATTAGTTACAGTGCACAGCATAAATGAGTACAACCCCCCTGAACAAACACAAAAGATCTATTTTCTTTATGATCACTAATACTATTCATGGAAAGATGGCAAAACTAAAATGTATTAAACATATAAATAATAAAAACTGAGAAATATATGTCATTAATAGCCATAAAATAAGTAAATTAGTTTGTTTAAATTAAGGATAATTTAAGAATGAAATGAGTTTACCCTAGATTTAATTCAACAAATGTGTAATATTCTAGCACTTAGTACGCCCTCCATAATTTTAAATATATACTGCTCTGAACCTTCTTGGCACGAAGTGTAAAAGTTCATGACAAACTGTCACATCTGTCCTGTTCAACTCCTGGATGGTGAGCTCCTTAAATGACCTGATCTTTAATAGGGATTGTTGCTCAACTCGTCTCTACAGAATCCCCCACAAGAGTGTAAAGATTGAGTGCAATACATGCCCACAGAAGGTTTTTCAGCTTGGGAGAATGCATATCCCCATGTCATGTTGAAAAAATGCCCAACAATGCAGGGAATGAGGAAAGGGTAACATCTTCTGGTTCAAGTTTGTGTATTAAATTACACAGTGGTGTGGGAATTCATGACAGCATTGATAAAGCACAACTCCCTCACACCTTCAGCACTCATACATCCCTATATAAGAGCTTTACTACCACTGCTGGCTCTGAGATACTCGCTTGGTATTTCTCCTGCTCTTTGTCTAGCAAAAAAATCCCTCATCACTAAATGAAAGCTTAAAATGAAGGCCTGATTATTTCAGGGGCCTTGTCACAAGTCCATTGTTTTTGAATATCTGTTACTTTTGCTATGTGATATTTTCACGCTTAAAACAATGATTTGGTAATCCTCTTGTACCACTGTCCTCTTTTGTCCTGACAGTTCTCTCCCAAGTGCTTCCATTGTTGTCAGCATTAAGTCTGAGGATGTTGCAATGGGCTATATAACACTTTAAATTGTCAAGAAATGACTTCTCTTTAAATGTTTTGTTTCATCATACTTACCTGTTGATCAAACATTGCCTTAAACTTACACCAGAATTTTTTTTTTTTAAATTTATTTAGTAACTTTTAGGAGGGTGTACTCACTTTTGCTACACAACATTTTATCACCTTGATAAGAAAATCTTATTTTCCTGAATAATTTTGACATGCTTCTTTGGTAATTGATTAAGCAGACTTGCTGGAACATTATATCTCTAAAGAACCCTAACATGTCTTCTAAGTAATTGAGTAATTGCTGACTTTCAGAAGTTTCAGCGGAGGTGTACTCATTTATGCTGTGCACTGTATGTACAGTATTTGCTCTGACTCCACAAGACCTGAAATCAAAATGCTGAAATAAAGCATGACTGTATCTTTTTTGCAACAACAGCCACAAAGTGGAGCAATCAAATGCATCACATTTGATGGGGATTTAGTTTAGGGATTTGTATTTTTATTGCTGTAACAGTAAATGGGATTTGATGATGTCAATGCATGACATCAGACAACAGTGAAAAATGTCACAATATCTCATGATATCAAATTCAAAACAGGTAATGCTTTACTCTTTTACTTTACTACTAAACTTTCAAACAAGGCTTTGTCTCGACAAACTTTGCTTTTTTGGTAGTCAAAAATCTAAAGTCATACACTGAAAAAAATGATTTTTCTGACTCCATTTGGCAGATATTTATTCTTGTTTTAAGCATAAACTAAACATAATTTTGAGCAATTTGTCAGAAAACAAGACTTAACATCTGAGGTAATTTAGCTTCTCCAGTAAATGTGTCTTAAT
Source organism: Anabarilius grahami (assembly GCA_003731715.1). Taxonomy (NCBI): domain Eukaryota; kingdom Metazoa; phylum Chordata; class Actinopteri; order Cypriniformes; family Xenocyprididae; genus Anabarilius; species Anabarilius grahami. The sequence goes on along the minus strand of RJVU01047928.1, from coordinate 528,040 downwards.
GTAAGAATGTTTAAATATTTGTACTGGATTGTACTTTTTCTCTTAATTTTAGCTATGCATGAATGCATTCAAACATTCAAATTGGAATGTTTGCCACCTCAAATCAAATTAAAAATGGAATTGGAATTTAAAAGTCATTCACAATCCAGCTCTGAATGGTGCTCAGCCCCAGTGTTTTACCTGTTTGAGGACGTCTGCCGCTGTCTGGTACGAGCAGTCAAAGATGACACAAAACTCCTTCCCCTTCTTCATCTCTTTAAGAAGCGGCCGGGCATCTTTACTTCCTATCGGTAACTGTCGGATTTTGATCTTGATACTGTACCGCGACGGAGCCTTGATCAGCTCCTGAAGACGAATTAGACCTAAAAATATTGATAATAATCAGAAATGTTTCTTGAGCATCAAATCATCATATTTGAATGATTTATGAAGGATCATGTGACACTGAAGACTGGAGTAATTATGCTGAAAATTCAGCTTTGATCACAGGAATAAATTACATTTTAACATATATTCACATAAAAAACAGTTATTTTAAATTGCAATATTATTCCACAATTTTACTGTTTTTTACTGTATTTTTGATCAAATAAATGCAGCCTTGGTAAGAGACTTCTTTCAAAAACATTAAAACATGTTACCAACCCCAAACTTTTGAAGGGTGGTGTAAATATCAAATGAACTGTAATGTTAAACGAGTTAATCAAGTTCTGCTTTGACTCAGATTGATCAAATATCATTTTAAGTTGATTTTTGGACTTAATTCAAATTCTCATCACATAAAAAAAAGGAAAAGTAATGCTTATGTCTTCTTTTTCCAAACAGGAATGATGCTGTTTTTGGTTTTTAATATTTTTCAGCCCTGAAAAATTACACACAGTTAATCATATCCTAATCTTATTAATAATGAAGAAATGTCATTTCAGCAAACAAATGATCCCAAAGTCGATATTAACCACACCAATTTACACAAAAATGTCAAATTCAGAGCAGAAGTGTGAATTATGGACATTTTTCATGCATTGAGATCCTAATAACCATCAGACACTCATGGGCCGGTTGATAAATATGGCACACACATTACACACACTGATATGATGATGATAAATTCATCTAATTCCTGCACATTTGAAAAAATTCCTTAAAGTATCTTTTTTCCTAATCAGTTGAGTCTGTTAAGTGTACATATTCTGGGTCGTTTTAAATATATGTGGCCTGTAAATGCATTTAGAAATCATTATTTTTAAATACAGTAAAGAAAAAAAGAAAAATCACCAGTGAGATCTCTTCAAAATCTCACTTGTTTCTCCTAGACAGCAACAAAATTAAATGGAGATTTTTGATAAGGGGCTGCTGATTTTTAGAGATTTGCCAAGATACCAAAGTATTTCAATATGAACTCAAACTTTTCTCATCATATTTCTCCAAGGCATATCCACACTCTTAAAAATAAAGGCTTCAAAAGGAGTAGTAATGCAATAGAAGAATCATTTTTGATTTCCCAAAGAATCTTTCTTTCTGTGAAGAATATTTTAATAATCAGAAGATCCTTTTTCCACTATAAAGTACTTGCAATGGAAAGGTTCCATTTGTCTTAAAGGTTCTTCATGAATTCAATAAAGAACTTTTATTTTTAAGAGTTTACTGTTTCATTTCTGTCTATTTTTTGTTTCACAAATGTATTTTCTTCCATTTTAGGAGATACATACGAGCCAAAGTTGATACTTGAATTATATCTGAGAACGTGAACCTCCTGAGAAATAAAAGTGGCGTTTCTGATCAGTCGGCCCACCTGTTGCGTCCTCGTACACCACCGTCACGGCTTTCCACTTGTAGAACTGCACGATGTCCAGCACAGCGCGGCTGATGGAGGCGTAGTCTGGGTACAGGTTGATGTAGAAGCTGTCTTTGTTGTCCACAGACGGGTGTTTCCAGCGGGTCTGGATGTGAGGAACCTCCAGCGCGTTACAGATGGACTGGACCGCACTCACTGAAGAACTGTGGGACGGGCCGAACACCGCGGCCACACCGAGAGCCAGCTGATCACAGGCTGACATTAAGACCAACAGAACATCAGTGACTTCATTAACACACTGTTATCCCCCTAATTTAACTTAAAAACTTAAGTTCAGTTGCTGCCTTAAATGTTGAAGTATATCAAAATTGGCTGTACAAGTCCTTTCAACTCATTTTTTTTAATTTTTTTTTTATCTTGCCTACCCTCTTGAAAATCAAGGTTGCAAAAGGTACCATTTTCTTCTTAGGGTGTGTTCACACTTGTCAGGTTTGGTTCGATTAAAACAAACGCTGGTGCAATTGCTCTGTTAGTGCGGTTCATTTGGATAAGTGTGAACACTGCCATATGAACCCTGGTGCGCATCAAACAAGCGAACCAAGACCACTGAAAAGATGGGTCTCGGCCCGCTTCCAAATGAACTCTGGTGCGGTTCGACTGAAATATGAACGCAACACGGACCAAAGACATGTAAACAAACCAAAAACTGGACAAGATGCGACCCTAAAAAGGACAGAATGCTCAAGCAAACCTGTTTTTTCTCGTCATAGTCGAGATGTTGCCTATCACAGTTCTGTACAGGCGTCAGAACCACGTCTCCTCACAGCAGATCTTCGTTTGTGTGTGTGACGGAGTCCTTTACACGTTTGATAAGCTCTTAATGAGTTGTCAACTCCATCATATACCACAGACAGTGAGCGCATTTAGCCCAGAACACAGCATTGTTTTGGATGTTCGACAAGTTCCGTCGCAAAATATACAGTACGCAGCCATTTTTGTATCTTTAGGTTTTGTGTTGAAAATAGCTGCGTTTCCATTACCTTTCAAATTGCGCAAAATGAAGTTGCGAATTGAAAACCCCTAATAACATCCATTGACATGATTTTTTGAATGACTTATAGCGAGAGGTAAAAATTATGTTTTAGACGCATAACATCAGTTAATGGGAACACCGTCATTTCGCAAAAATTTTTTATCAACAATATCACAAAAGTTTTGCGCAAATCAGTAGTGGAAACCTGGATAATGACAGTGTGAATGCTAAGCGAACCAGGACTAAATGTATCATTTTCTTTTTTTGGTCCGGACTAAAAGAATTAAGAGAACCGAACTACAAGTGTGAACACACCCTTAGTGTGAAGAACATTTTATAATCTAAAGAACCTTTTTCCACTATAAATAAGGACCTTTTGTGCTTTAAAAAAATTCCATGGATTTTAAAGGTTCTTCATGGAACCATCGATGCAAATAAAGAACCTTCACTTTAAAGAGTGTAGTTGAATCTTGTACAACTTAAAAAAATTAAGTTTGATAAGTGAAAGTAATGAAAAAACATATGCTGTCATAACTTATCGATCATATCATTTTTTAGTGTATATTTAAATGCATTTATATAAAATAAACTGCAGGATTGGTATTAATCTCTTTAAACTATCATTCCTGTAGCTCAAATGTTAAATCATGGTGCTTGCAACACCAAATTCATGGGTTCAATCCCCAGGGAATGCATGAACTGATCTGTTGCTTTGGATAAAAGTGTCTGTCAAATGTGTAAATGTAAGCATCAAACCTCGTCTGGAGGCCTCGAAGCTGTCGAACAGGTTGATTCTCTGGATGTCGTAGGTGAGGGTGGTGTTGGGCATTAAAGTCCTGTTTCTGTTAATGTTGGTTACAGCGAATTTGAAGGCAAGTTCCTCCACGCTAATCGGTTCATTCTCAAGTGTCTCGAAAATCCCACCTGCACAGACAGAAAAAGGAAACATAGTTTGGTCAAAAAAGACTTTAGTAATCTCAAATCTTAGCTCAGAAGACTTTTCAGTCAGGCTTCAGACAAGAAAAGATGTTTCTCCTAAAATTGAAACGTAGACAGCAATAAGAAAATGCAATCTATGAAGATAACTTGTATGTGTACAGTAAAGGTTATGCTGATGGTATGCTGCCATTGAAACAATTATTACCCTAAAATACAAGCCATCCTGATTGTCTCATAATCTCTGTTGTTGCTCAAGCTGCAGCAGCACAAAACGGTTTATGAATTTTCGGTCATGACGTCTCTAATCCTTAAACGACCTTTAATCTACATGACAACTACAGGCAGAATATGACAAAACAAATATTAAATACAAAATCTGCTTTAGAGCAGAGCATGCACGCATATCTGCACTGGAGCACAAGTTCAAATTATTACGAGTCAAACCTCCGAGAAAACACATATAGTGTGGCGATAAATGCACAACATACAAGCATTGCTGACTATATGCATTTAGAGACATTTGATACACTTAAAAATAAAGGATTGGGCTAGTTTTGGTCTAATTTTGAGTAGAAATTGGGTGGGTTTTGTTGTAAAAACCTGGCAACCCTGCCTAAAGTGACACAAAACATTACCAAAGGGTGAAAACAGCTGTTAACTATGGGATAAAATGAGATTCTAGTGGTACAGTTTGTGTTTAGTTAGTAGTTTTATTGGATTACGATGAGTAAAAATCTATTGTTTAAATATGTATGATATCTGATTAAAATAGTTCTTTAAATCAAAATTGTCCTTGTTTTGTTAACCTTTATTGTTCCCCACGAATCACATCAAATCAGCACATCGTTTTTCAGTCGCCTTTTTATAAATGACAACTCGAGAACAATCAGCCCTCAGAGATGCCAGCGATTGGCTGCGAGCACCTCGAAAAACAACTTCAACAGGAAGTTTTGTGTGATTGTGTGATTGATGTTGTAAGAGAAGAGAGGTAAAGAACGAGAGGGCAAGGCCTCCCCTCTGGGCTCTGATTGTGAATGACCTTTTTCTTCCACTGGCGCTGTGACACCTTTCACACTGAGAGACCCTTGTGTGGGTGAAACACGCGCTCAAATCCAGCCCTATAAACTCCAGGGTTAATTACGGTTAGCAAACCACACCACGCAGGAGCTGCTCTCTTCTCTGGGAATATTTCATTCTCACAGGAGGGATAAAAATACAGACTTTCTCATCGGTAAACTCAAGGTAATGACATTTCACTGTGGCTGTTCAAGCAGAACCACTTACAGGCTTATGTGAAAAGGGCATGAAAATCAAATATGTTCTAAAGCTTCAGATGTTCAAATCATTCCTGTGGAACTGTTCAAATTCATTTCATTGGTCTTGACAGCTTCATCAGCTGCCGTGTTTGCTTTAATGATGCTTTCTATCTTATGATATGTTGCATAAACTAATTGCATTATTCATTTTGTAAAGCATGCATTTTGTAAAAAAAAAAAAACAGACAGCTGAACATCTTTGTATATCAAATATACTTTTAACAATTGGCAGATGCTATTTACACTAAGTACAAATAGCAATAAATTCTATTTTACAATATTTTCCTTGCAATAGGCTGAGTGTAAACTGGTTAGATGCTATTTATACATATAAATAGTGGCAGATACTATTTGCACCTCATTGTTGTTGTACATTAAATGGTATGAAATAATAACATAGTGTAAATGATTATATTTATTAAAATTAATAAATGGATGCTGCCTTATTGGGACAATAAAGCCCTCCCTACACCTAACCCTAACCCCAACCGATAAACACTTTATTATTAAACACGTAAGACACTTTATTTCCACTTTTTGAATATTTTCTTCATTTTTATTGAAAATAAATGCCTTTCCGGTCTGATATGTGATGGGAAAAGAGCGAGTTCGACAAAAGGTGGATTCAAACTTTATGCCATGCCCCTTACCCCTACACTATTGCTTCTGTTGACAGTCCAGCATCTTCCATAATTTTGTCTGGCCCAACCAGATGTCAGTGGGCGAAGTTAGTGTAAACAGCCTCTGCCTACAAGGCAGGCTATTTGCACTTAATGTAAATAGACAATCCAATAAAGATTTGTAGCGCATCTCATCAAATAATCGCAAATAGCGATTTGTACGGAGCCCCGCACATGACATGCAAGAAAAAAAATTAAATCATGTGCACGATTTACTATTTGGTTCCCTCGATTTACTAATTCATGCACACGATTTACTATTATACGAAATAGTAAATCGTGCGCACGTTTTAGTAAATCGAGGGAACGAATTTGTAAATTGTGCGCATGATTTAGCCTACTATTTTTTTCCTGCATGTCATGTCCGGGGCTCCATAGATTTGTAAGAATAAGAAAAATCAAGCTATCGGTGTTGGCATCGGCATCAGCCAATATCATTCTGAATAATCGGCTATTGGTATCGGCTGAGAAATGTAGTATCGGTGCATCTCTAATTATATATATACACTCACCTAAAGGATTATTAGGAACACCATACTAATACTGTGTCTGACCCCCTTTCGCCTTCAGAACTGCCTTAATTCTACGTGGCATTGATTCAACAAGGTGCTGAAAGCATTCTTTAGAAATATTGGCCCATATTGATAGGATAGCATCTTGCAGTTGATGGAGATTTGCGGGATGCACATCCAGAGCACGAAGCTCCCGTTCCACCACATCCCAAAGATGCTCTATTGGGTTGAGATCTGGTGACTGTGGGGGCCATTTTAGTACAGTGAACTCATTGTCATGTTCAAGAAACCAATTTGAAATGATTCGAGCTTTGTGACATGGTGCATTATCCTGCTGGAAGTAGCCATCAGAGGATGGGTACATGGTGGTCATAAAGGGATGGACATGGTCAGAAACAATGCTCAGGTAGGCCGTGGCATTTAAACGATGCCCAATTGGCACTAAGGGGCCTAAAGTGTGCCAAGAAAACATCCCCCACACCATTACACCACCACCACCAGCCTGCACAGTGGTAACAAGGCATGATGGATCCATGTTCTCATTCTGTTTACGCCAAATTCTGACTCTACCATCTGAATGTCTCAACAGAAATCGAGACTCATCAGACCAGGCAACATTTTTCCAGTCTTCAACTGTCCAATTTTGGTGAGCTCGTGCAAATTGTAGCCTCTTTTTCCTATTTGTAGTGGAGATGAGTGGTACCCGGTGGGGTCTTCTGCTGTTGTAGCCCATCCGCCTCAAGGTTGTGCGTGTTGTGGCTTCACAAATGCTTTGCTGCATACCTCGGTTGTAACGAGTGGTTATTTCAGTCAAAGTTGCTCTTCTATCAGCTTGAATCAGTCGGCCCATTCTCCTCTGACCTCTAGCATCAACAAGGCATTTTCGCCCACAGGACTGCCGCATACTGGATGTTTTTCCCTTTTCACACCATTCTTTGTAAACCCTAGAAATGGTTGTGCGTGAAAATCCCAGTAACTGAGCAGATTGTGAAATACTCAGACCGGCCCGTCTGGCACCAACAACCATGCCACGCTCAAAATTGCTTAAATCACCTTTCTTTCCCATTCTGACATTCAGTTTGGAGTTCAGGAGATTGTCTTGACCAGGACCACACCCCTAAATGCATTGAAGCAACTGCCATGTGATTGGTTGATTAGATAATTGCATTAATGAGAAATTGAACAGGTGTTCCTAATAATCCTTTAGGTGAGTGTATATATAAATAGAGAGAGAGAGCACGAGAGAGAGAGAGATAGCTCTTTGCTGAGCACTGTGGTATTGATTCTCCAATTTCTCCAATGGGATGCTGCCGAAATAAGGTATAAGGAAGAGTAATGTTGCTGCCTATCTTTTTGAACAATCTATGATGCCTTAAAATGTTGTTTAGGTAGGCAGCTCACAAGGTTTTGAAAAAATGTTTAGTGTAGGGAAAACTGCAGACCTGGCAACCCTGGCTTGAACTACGGGAGATTCATAGGGTCAAAAACAGCCTGCTTTATGTAGCAGATTTTAACTGTTAATGTATTATTGTTGCGTTAACTTGCCCTAAATTCAACATGAGATATTCTCTTCACACAAAGTTTGAGTTGTTGCTGTAGGACACGTTTTTCTGCACCTTTTTGATTGACAGTATATAATCGGCCCTGATCATCGGCTGTTTTTAAACAATAAATAATAGCTTTTATCGGCTGAAACCGATTATTGGCCGATACATTGGTGCATCTCTATATATAATGCCTATTAGAGTAGCATCATTAGCTTTGCAACATGCTATTGACAAAAATGGGGATGCACCGATATGAACATTTTTGCTGATACGATGACCGATAATTCTTTCTATTTGAAAGCCGATAACCGATATATCGGCCGATAAATCTAAATCAATTTTTTAAAAGACCTGATTTCAAAAACAAAAGTCTCACCATTAAAAACCATGTCCCAAGCACACAATTATAATGTTCTCATTATAATATTGTGTAGTCTATATGACAGACATGCGCTGTATATTGTACTTAACTGTATTTTCCTATTTGAAGTGATTTCGATCATATTTCAAGCAATTCAAAACCATAATAATTTTGATCTGAAGGTAATAACCCATTATTTATCGGCTTTAATATATCGGCCAAATTTTCTTATCGGGTCGATAACAATAACATTAAAAATAAACATATATCGGCCGATACCGATATGGTGGCCGATATATTGTGCATCTCTAGCCAAAATATTGAAATAAATTGTATGACATATAGAGTTTCTCCCTATTTAGGGTGTTTCAAATAAGTCACTTATGATGTTCTATTTCATTTAGGATCCTTCCTTAGAAGTCAGTTGCCTATGTTCAGTATACAGCACTATAGGTTGTTGAACAGAGCCATGAAGTGCATGACAGATATTTAGCTCATGTTGAATATATGACATTTAAGATATTTTGTATAGGGTTAGAAATGCATAAACACCTCTACAAGCCCTTAATAGAAGGAAAATACTTGACAGCAATCACACACTTTTGTATTCATTCTTCTCCAGCCAGATTGTGTTAGAATATTAATGCAGAGCAGCTCTGCAACTACAACATTCTTTATTTATTTAATTAAATGCCATTTCTATTTCAGACTTAAAAAAGAGCTGTTTCTCTCTCAGGCAGCGAGGAAGTCAAGTCAACCATGACGGGGTCCTGATCTGCTTGTTGCCGGGCTACTGGTTAAGGCACCTGGTTTTCACAGCTGTGTGTAAAGTCAATGTCTTCAGAAACAAATGCACTGCCTCACAAGGGCCAACAAACACAAGGGGTTTGAAAAAATAGCTTTTTTTTCTTCTTTGCATGGCTGAGCTTGGACATACTGTACATACAATGATATATGAAAATAGAAAACATTCAGTAACATGGTGTACCTTTATACTTTGCAATACAAACCATTTGAAACCATTTGACAACCTAAAGTGGACGCTCTTTTATCTTTCAAATAAAAAAGGCAAAATTCAAGCCAATGCACATTTACTATCAAAACAGCTCCTGCATCAGGAGTTAAGAAAGAAATCAAACCATTACAGGCTTATTTACACTGCAGAAGCTCTCTACAAATTCAAAGTCACCTTGAGCACATGCTAATCCACGTCTGTAAACACATTGTATGCACCATTTTGAGATTAACTACCTAACACCGTCATGAACTGCAAATCTGCAGTTAAAGTACCTCAAAGTGACCAGTTTCCACAAGCCACTGCACGTAAACCTCTCTGATTTGGTGTACCAGCGTGGAGCCGCTGTTGACATGAGCTTCCTGCTGATGCTCTAAATAATCAGAGAAACCCCCCGAACACCTGGCGATCAACCTGGAGTCATCATTCAAGCTCAAACACTTCTGCAATCACTCTGGATCTGCTAAATGTTTTAAAATAAATTACCATCTTTTTAAATTCCATTTATTTTTATTTTATATATTTACAGTACAGTCCAAAAGTTTGGAACCACTAAGATTTTTTATGTTTTTAAAAGAAGCTTCGTCTGCTCACCAAGGCTACATTTATTTAATTAAAAATACAGTAAAAAACAGTAATATTGTGAAATATTATTACAATTTAAAATAACTGTGAACTATTTAAATATATTTGACAAAGTAATTTATTCCTGTGATGCAAAGCTGAATTTTCAGCATCGTTACTCCAGTCTTCAGTGTCACATGATCCCTCAGAAATCATTCTAATATGCTGATTTGCTGCTCAAGAAACATTTATGATTATTTTCAATGTTGAAAACAGTTGTGTACTTTTTTTTAAGAATTCCTTGATGAATAGAAAGTTCAAAAGAACAGCATTTATCTGAAATACAAAGCTTCTGTAGCATTATACACTACCGTTCAAAAGTTTGGGGTCAGTAAGAATTTTTATTTTTATTTTTTTGAAAAGAAATTAAAGAAATGAATACTTTTATTCAGCAAAGATGCACTAAATCAATCAAAAGTGACAGTAAAGACATTTATAATGTTACAAAAGATTAGATTTCAGATAAACACTGTTCTTTTGAACTTTCTATTCATCAAATAATCCTGAAAAAAAGTATTGTACACAAATATTTTGTACAATTGTACACATTAAATGTTTCTTGAGCAGCAGATCAGCATATTAGAATGATTTCTGAAGGATCATGTGACACTGAAGACTGGAGTAATGATGCTGAAAATTCAGCTTTGCCATCACAGGAATAAATTACTTTGTGAAATATATTCAAATAGAAAACAGTTATTTTAAATTGTAATAATATTTCACAATATTACTGTTTTTACTGTATTTTTAATTAAATAAATGTAGCCTTGGTGAGCAGACGAAACTTCTTTTAAAAACATTAAAAATCTTAGTGGTTCCAAACTTTTGCACTGTACTGTATATATATATATATATATATATATATAAAATATAAAACTTTTTTTATATATATATTTCAGGTAAAACAAGTCTTTCCCTTCTCAAACTCTCCTGTTCATTGTTTATATCTGGTAATACTCAAAAGTGTATTTGCACTGGTAGCATTTAGTTTCCCAGCAGATAACCAGAGGTGTAAAGAGTGCCTGGAGACCATACTTGAGTAAAAGTACAGATATCTGACCGTGAAAATGACAAAAGTCACCAATTCCAATACAACTTGAGTAAAAATCTTAAGAGTATCTGATTTTAATCAATCTCATGTTGTTCCAAACCTGTATGAGTTTCTTTCTTCTGTTGAACACAAAAGAAGATATTTTGAAGAAAGTTGGTAACCAGACAGTTGACGATAGCCAACATAGAAGAAAAATAAATTCTATAGCAGTGAATGGCTAGCGTCATCTGTCCCGTTACCAACATTCCTCAAAATATCTTCTTTTGTGTTCAACAGAAGAAAGAAACTCATTATTTTCAGTATTTTCTCGTACTGCATATAGGCTCAAAGATGCTCTAGTCCTCGACACCTAAGAGACACCTATTTTTGCAAGTGAAAAATAAGAAACAGTTGATTTGTGAGGAGAGCAATCACGTTTATTTGCTAAAATCAAAATAAAACTGAACACCTCAAAATTGCAATAAATCAATGTTGACACAACAGCCTCTGCAACGCCTACAAACACTCAAGTCTCAGTTAAGCTCAAGTGCTCAAAAAGGGCATAAAAACAATATCCTTCAAAAAGTTATCTTCAGTATGACAGATACAAAAAATAATGTTAAGTAAAATTAAAAAGTCAAAGCCTACTAGCACTGGACTGGTTTCAGCCTCATCATCGGTCCTCATCTCATAAAAAAGTTAGGTGCCACGCAAAATGTAACGAGTAACTGCATTACTCATCACAGATGTATTCAAGTAAAAAGTACGCACTTATTCAAAAATGTAGTCAAGTAGAGAGTAAAAGTTTCTAATATCTTTTATTCTTAGTAAAGTACAGTAACTAATTACATTTACTTAAATACTTTACACCACTGCAGATAATTTTGTGAATTGGATTGTAATCACTTAGGATCTGCTAATTAAATTAAATTAAATTAAATATTTTTAATTTAAACACCAGACCCAGAAAACGACAGGATTTACAAAGTGGGGATCTATGACGTCAAAGGGCAGCAAGCACCACCTCTGCAGAAGAAGATCAACGCCTACTTCATCATCTGCCTGTTTAGCCCCGCCCACCGAATTGCGCATTACATGAAATAAAATAGGAAGCCAAAGCAAAGAGCTTAGAACTCAAGAGGCGACACTTTGATACTTTTTGGGTAACAACAACTAGATGGCGCTCCGGTAATGCGGCCGCCATTATGGGGTGAAAAAACTAACTGGACCATCACAATTTCACTGCCAAATCAGAAGCGCAATAGAACAGTTTTTTAAATTAAGTCATCAGTAAATTGTATGGCTCCTACACTGTAAAAAAAAATCCTAATTTTATGGAAAATAACTGTGATTTTTTACAGTCATTTTCTTTTCTTTTAAATTATACTCAAAACTCTGTAAAAATATAAACAATGTATGTAAATTAACAACTCGGCTGTTATTTTATGTGTTATGACATTAATGAAAAATTACATTAATTCACATATTTTTTACAGAGAATTTACTGTATTTTTTCTGTTTTCTTAAATTACAAACAAATGGAAAATTATGAAAAATAATCAGTAATTAAACAGTAACAAAACAGTTAAATGGTCAAACGGTCAAATGAATGGCAGCCAAAAAACCCTGTAGAATTAAAGTAAAATATCCTAATTTAAATAAACCGAAAAACGCTGTTATTTTACAGGTATTTCTTGAATTATTACGATCAAATACCTTGACTTTAAAAAGCATAAAAAAAGGTCAATAAACAAAGCTTTTTTGTGACTTTAGTAGCTTGTTTTGTGACGTGAATTGATCTGAATTTTTTTGTTGTTTTTTGTTGAGATTCATACGCCGATTCTTGATGTCTGTGAGCCTGCATGACCTTGACAGAAAAAAAAATAGTTTGTAGTACTACAGCACCGCAAAAGTTTTGGTAGGCTACTTTAAATTACAACTGATATTAAACACTTTAGAGACCAGAATCTGCTATCAGTGAGTCAGACCACTTTATGATGACTATCATCACTTAAAAAGTGACTAACATCTGAGGCTTTTTTTCTTTAACAAACGTGTATCAGAAACACACAGTTAAAGCAATCTGAGAAATACTGATGTTAAAGTGTCAAGGGTCAAGAGCTCAACTAAAGCAAGCACTGACCACCAGAACGGTGACTTCAAACTTTATAATTTTATTCAATAAAACATCAACATCCAAACCTCTGTTAATTCTCAATAATAACTTTAATATGAAATAAAGTGTGGATTGTAATAAGTGAAGATGCTGAGATCTTGAGAGATCTGTTAGTGTTTCATGTTCTGTTGGGATTTAGAGGGTTTCTGTCGTGTGTTTTGTGGGTCACCATTGTGCTGGAGCGTAGAGCCTGTGCTTCAGTCCAGGATGAGCCAGAAAACATCAATGTTGTGCTGCATGTTGCTTTATTTCAGAGGCAGTAACATATAGTTACAGTCATTTATTCTGGTTAAATACAAGAGATTTAACTGACATTAGACAACACTGCAAAATCAAGTTGTTTGTTGTCCAACATTCCCAATTTTCTGATGCATGTTCTTAATTTAGTTTCATATGTTGTTATTAATTCAGTGTTTTATAATGCTAATACTTGAACTTCAAAGAATTTTAACCCAAACTGACTGGGTTTCTAGAGAGCAAAGGTTTTGTGAAAAAAGTGGAAGACTTCAACACAAAGTGTGTAAAATAAACTGTAACAGTAACTGTGTTCATTCTAATGCCTGATCTGATATTAATGATTCATGTACAGTCAGATGATCTTTGTCTGTGTGTCAGTAAATCCAACCCGTGACTAAACGTCAACTTGCGTTGTTTCTCTTAGTAGGATGAAAATAATCTGTTATTTATCGGTGATTAAATTATATAAAGAAAGCGATCAAAGAAAGCTCCCTTTGCAATCGTTGGAGCAGCGCGCGCTGGAGCTGTCAATCAAACAGCGCGAGACGCGCAAAACTCCCGTTTTATTCAACGAATCTCTTAGTTATATCGCATTTGCACTGTTAGTGAAGATGAAAGCATTTGTTAGTTTGCAAAAATTGAGTTTCATTCACTCAACATGTCTGTGATCGGCTACAGTGTTCATCTCAGAATCAGAATCAGAAGATCAGAATCAGAATCAGAAAGAGCTTTATTGCCAGGTATGTTGTTTACACATACTAGGAATTTGTTTTAGTGACAGAAGCTCCACAGTGCAACAGAGTGACAGCGACAAGACAAGACACATAATAAAAGGAATAAAATAATAATATAAGAATTTACAAGATAGACAAAGTGCAAAAAAAGCAAAAAACAATATATAATATAGACAATTGTATGTACAGTTATATGTGCAAATTTGAAATATAAGTAAGTGTTTTAAGTAAATAATGTGTAATAGTGTAGTGTGTTCCGTGTTTGTCAAGTGTTCATGAGATGGATTGCCTGAGGGAAGAAACTGTTCCTGTGTCTGGTCGTTCTGGTGCTCAGGGCTCTGTAGNGTGGGCGTTTCCACTGAAGTCTCACAGCAGACACGCCCCTTAAAACAGAGCGTTCAAACCAGAGGGCTAAAATCAGGGTAGAAAAAATGCCTTTTATTTATAAATTATGACTATTTTGGATGTAAAAAGCATAATAACATTATAAGTGCACCCCAGTAAACATTATAAAACAATAAACCAACGCAGTTCATGACCCCTTTAACACAAAAGAAACACAAATGTGATGTTTATCTAAAATCATTTTTTACTCATTAGTATGGTTAGGGTTAGGGTCATCAAAGGTCAGCAGCAAAGAAATTCACTTCCAGTAAAACAAGTCTTTCCTTTCTCAAACTCTCCTGTTCATGTGCAGCTCTTATTTATTTACAAAAACAAGATGGAGGTCATCTCAAGGATCTTATTCAAAACCCTGACATTTGCGTATAGGGAAAATATCACCTCAAAAGCAGCAGAGCATTATGGAAGCGAATTACAGCAGTGATGAAAGTGTAAGGCTGAGCAGTCAAGCAAGAATCATTGAACATGCCAGATTCCTCCAACATCCTCACCTTCATGTGACTTCCAGCGGAGATGTAGCAGCACAAATGAGGATTGCTTTTCATTAGAGAAGCGTTCCACTATTCTGACCTGCTTTGGCAGAAATGATGTTCGGATTACGCTGGTTTCTATTGAATTTTGCTGTTCTCAGATTCAGGGGGCAGATGCATCTGAACCTGAATATAGTTTTATCATTCAAAACACAGAGCTACATTTCTAACCTTCAGAAATATACAGTAATACACAATTGGTTGGACCTTTAAGCAGAGAGAAATGGTATGACCTGTTATATAATCCGCCAATCACGGACCAATTAAACAAACATGCATCTTAGAATCTGGAAACAAACTGGGCACAATTTCAGAAACACTTGATGAACCTTAAACACATTATGATCGTGCATGAAGTTCATTCAGATTTCAACCGGCTTCAGCGTCTACACCTCATATGTCTTCAGCTCTGACATCATCGCAAGGGGCTTTTGGGTAATGAGATGCTAATCAAATGAAAGCATCAATCAAACGCGTGACTTTGACAAATTGCACAATTCGCCGTGAAGTGGAATAAATCGGAATTAATTGATTTCAGGCTCGGGGTTTGTAATGTTTGCGTGTCACACGGACAACCTTGGTTTGTCTTTGACACTGTTGACTCAAAACAAAGTTGTATTTCACTGACTGACTGAAACTCCATAAAAATATGAAAACTGCACAAATTCTACTTAAAGCTGCATTTTACAAATCAGAAATCTTGTATATCAAATAATGAGAATGCATCTTAGAATAATTTCACTGATCGGGCAAGCAGTAGTGGGTTTTGCTATGTTTCACTTTCTTTCTTTCACTTGAAACGGGTCTCGCAACAGAACAGCTTGTGCTCGAAAAAGAGCCCTGTCCCCCGCCATAACGCAGCGAACACACTCCAGGGTCAGAAATTAACGGGGCATGGGGCAAAAATGTCACCAAAATGAATAAAATTGCTTCCAATACCAAGATATGGTGCAAAAAAGTCTGTATAAGTTCTTGGTTTTAATATTTATAATCAATATCACATGAGCAAAAGTGCTGTTTTCCCGAATATCGGCACATTTGCAAATGTGATATTGATTCTATATAACAATTCAATAAACAATAAGTTAATAGGCTTTTAGGTGGTATACTTTTTAGACTCAGTATTGTCTGTTTTTCCTCTATTTTGCGAACTCAAACAGTAGAGCCACTGCACGTCAAGACAGTTTCAGTTTCATTACTGAATTAATCTGCATTTTTGAACAAATCGTTCTATTGAATGCCTTGACGAATCACTCAGCCGCTTCTGCTTTGTCCCTAAATGAATCAGCCGTTTTGAACGAATCATTTGACTGAATGATTCAATGACTAACTCGTTAAGACTATGATTTGCTGCCACCTACTGGCGGTTTTAGATTCATTTCATTTTAGCTGAGGGACTGAGGTAGGAAGATTGAATGCTGTTTTTGTTTTCGGTCTTGTTTGTAACAATAGTTCTGGTTAAAGAGATATAATGTGTTTATAAATAGACTAATAAGAATGAAATATGAGATAATATTGTAAAAATAACAGAGATAAATTGCAGTAGCATTGCATCCAATGTTTTTTTCGACTGTTTCTTTGAAACAGGCCTCCAAATTGCAAAGACTGCCACTGCAGGCAAGATCTGAACACTCCTGATGGCAATATCAGTCCTTCAAACCCATAAGCGCCACCTACAGTTCAAAATACTCTACTGGTAAAAAGTTTGGAGTCGTTAAGATTTTTAAATGTTTTTGAAAGAAGTTCTCATCAAGTCTGCATTTATGTAAGCAGTAACATTGTGAAATATTATTACGATTTAAAATGACTGTTTTCTATTTTAATATATTTTAAAATGTAATTTAATTCCTATTATAAATCAGCATATTAGAATGATTTCTGAAGGATCATGTGACACTGAAGACTGAAGTAATGATGCTGAAAATTCACCTTTAAATCACAGGAATAAATTAAATTTGAACACATATTACAATAGAATTTTTTTTTTAATAATATTTCACAATATGTACACAAAATACAGTATTTTTACTGTATTTTTGATCAAATAAATGCAGCCTTGCTGAGCAGAAGAGACTTCTTTTCAAACATAAAACAAATCTTAATTATTCCAAACGTTTAGTGTAGGTTTTAACTTTTGAATCAAATGGCCTAGAATTCTGAATTTTGGTGAAAGCCATTTTGATCTTCCTCAAATCTGTGTCATATAATCCTGAGACTGTGCCAGTCAGAAGTGATTCAAAGCTGTTGCTGTGAGAGTTGTGGACGTGAGTGTTTCAGAGACGGACCTCACAGCAAAGTGAGAGAACAGCTAAAGGATCGGAGGACAAAGATGCAGTTCTTTCCTCCATTCATTCAACATCCCACTATCCCACATCACTGGATCACAGCCAGCGGGTGTGGGTGGGTGTGTGTGTGTGTGTGAGAGAGAGAGAGTGTGTTTGATGTGTGTGAGACTGAGATGTCTCTGTTCTGGGTCCCTTATCTCTAGAACTGGCCAATAAGATTCAGTGTTTTTAAGTTTATCCTCTTGCTCTATTTAAAAATACACAGTAAACAGAGAAATTAACAGTCTAACGCAGCTGAATGAAATCACAGCATCTAATTCCTCTGATCATAAACATGATGCTTTCCAAAATGTACTGAATATCACAAAATATTAATTTTAAATATATTAATAATATAAAATATTTTTTAATATAAAGTTATTAAAATATAAAGAATTTTTGCTGTTGAAATTAAATTGCTGTTGAAAAAATGAATGCTGTTTTACAGCAATTACTGTATTACAATAATGAGAATTTAATCTAATGAGAATTAAATTTTAAAATTTTTTTTTGATTTTGGTGTGAAACGTGACCTGGACGGATTCACCCTTATTCTTTTCTAGTTTCTAAAACTGTTTCTATTCTGTTTAAATAAACTGTTAATCATTCTAAATAAGGAAAAAAATTCAACTTTTCACATCCTCTTTTGTAAAGTCATTTTGGATAAAAGCATTTGCTAAATGCATAAATGTAATTGTGTGTAAATAAATGTAGACAGCCTCTCATAATCAAATTGTTAATAATCTATCTTACTCAATCAAACATATTTGCTGCTGAGCTTCAGGTCATTCTCGCAGTGTTTTGGCACAGTTTTTCTGGATATCCGGGAGTCTCTGCCCACTCCGAGGGTCTCTGAGCAGAAAGCAGATTAGCCCAGCTTGTTTAACATGCTTAACAGGGACGATTTTCCAGTATTACTTCTAACCCAGCAAAAGCTGAGAGGACTAATTGAAACACCAACCATATGGAGCAGATTAAAGGTTTGCAGAGGAAAAAAAGATTAGATTCGACCTCAGACCAGGAGAAATTATAGTGGCGGATTAAACGCACAAAGAACATTATTAAAGGCTCCAAAGAAACATTATCAGCCACCTCTGGTACAAACCAATCCATAAATCTCAATTGTTATTTAACTAGTTAACAACCACACTATGTTGTGAACAATATCACACAATCTTTACAGCAGGGGTTCTCAACTCTGGCCCTCGAGGTCAACTGTCTTGTAGAGTTTCACCCCTACCCTGATGAAACTGACCTGTCTGTAGCTTTCTAGTAATCCTGAAGACCTTGACTGTGTCTGAAATCGCCCCCTATACCCTTAAATTGAGCTCTATTTGAGCGGACAGCCATTTGTATTGGTGTCCGAAACCACAGTTGACGTTATCGAGTGCTCCCATCAATCCCATAATGCACCACAATAACGAGTGTACAACCGATGTACGCTCAACAGCTAGAGAATATCCATAATGCACTGTAAGAGTTGCTCGCTGAATGAATTCCCGCGTGTGACCAGAAGATGGCGCCTGCAGCTGAATTTTCCAAACCGCTGGTCCAATGTGGGTACAGCGTAATATCATACAGGTATAAATTCCTTTTTAAATGATTATTAAATTGTTTAATTAAGGTTTATACATGACAGACTTGAAGATAAATCTTTTCATTACTATTGGAGCTGCCAGTTTGCTAATTTCAAATGATTATTAAAACAGCAAGCCTTTCCGGCGCACTCCAAATTCACTCACTTGTTTTCATTCACTTCTTCAAGTTAACTATATTAGTGGACTAATGTAGGGAATAGAGAATAAGGGGGTGATTTCGAACAAAGCTCTTGATTAGCTTGTTCAAGTGTGTTTCATTAGGATTGGAGCTCAGCTCTGCAAGAAAGTGGATCTGGAAGGCCAGAGTTGAGAACCCCTGCTTTACATTAATTATGCATTACCAAACTTACAACATTCACACACTGGACTGCATTATATCAGAAACCTCAATGTTACTGGGCAATAAATACAACAACGGATCATAAGAAGCTGTTAGATAGTGGATTAACTTGCATTTCAGTATTTTCTGTCCAGACCCCTGCCCTCTCTCTCTCTTTCTCTCATAAGACATCAGGATTGACAAATCAGGATTAGATGGAATGGACTGAAAAGTTCAATGAAAATACTGCAGCTGGAAGCATCATCTCATTCACGCACAATTCAAAGAGGTACACAAAATAATGACTCAGTTTGAGAACATATGAATCATATTCTGTTATCTAGATAGGATATGTTCAAATTGTGCTTATAGAAAATTCTAAGAAAAAAAAAAGTGCTAGTGTGATCATGAGACTTAAAGGGGACCTATAATGCCCATTTTACAAGATGTAATATAAGTCTCTGGTGTGCCCAGAATGTGTCTGTGAATTTTCAGCTCAAAATACCCCACAGATCATTTATTATAGCTTGTTAAATTTGCCCCTATTTGGGTGTGAGTAAAAACACGCCGTTTTTGTGTGTGTCTCTTTAAATGCAAATGAGCTGCTGCTCCCAGTCCCCTTTCCAGAAGAGGGCGGGGCTTTAACAGCTCACGCTTCGGTTTCTCAACAACAACAACAAAGCAGGAGAATCTCACGCAGACAAAATGAGGATTGTCAGTAACGGTGTTCAGCCTTACATTGTTCAAACCGGAGTCGACACTGATGGAGAGACTCAGGAAGGAGAATGAAACTGGATGTTTCTGAATGGTTAGAGGATAAATTTATCTGTGGAGTTGATTCAACTCATCCACTAGCATGTGCCGTCATGTTAATCCAGGGGTAGGCAAGTTCGGTCCTAGAGAGCCGCTGTCCTGCAGAGTTTATCTCCAACCTTAATCAAACACACCTGAACAAGCTAATCAGGCTCTTCAGGATTACTAAGGCTAAAGGCAGGTGAAGGTGTTTTTTCAGGGTTGGAGCTAAACTCTGCAGGACAGCGGCTCTCTAGGACCGAACTTGCCTACCCCTGTGTTCATCTTTTGTGCAAATCCAGCATTGAATTGACCCTCGTTTGTGAAGCAGTCCGACGGAAAATGACGACATGGTAACAACACTCTACTACAACATCTCTTCCTCTTCTCTAAAGCAGCCCAACATGGCCTCACCCCCCTTTGTTGCGTGTTGTCGATGGCAGGGTTTATGTACATTTTAGGGTTAGTGATGTCACCAAACCGGGAAGAAGCTCGTTGTAGTCCCTACCAGCCGTTTGTTGTAGTCCGTAAAAAGCAATTTCTGTAAAAAAAAATATCTCCCTTTGCATTGAACTTTGAGCATCGTAACTTTGCAGATGTTGTTCATGATCAAACAGCAACATTATACACTAACTAAAGTTAAAAAAGTGAAATGGTATTCAAGGACCCCTTTTAACATATTCTAATTTTGCTGCATTAGATTCCAAATAGACAGATTTAGTTTTACTACACAACACTCTACATCTTATGCAATTTCCATGATTGACATTTATCACCTCAAGATTGTTAAAAATAACTTTCTAATAAGACAAATCCTACGTAATCATATGTGATGACCAAAAGTTAACCAAGTTACTCCAGGCTTTGAAGTTTTCAACAAGAAAAATGTCTGAATGTCATTGCATTTGATAACGAAATATCAAATCAAATTGCATCTACAGTCATTGTTGCTCAATGACTTTCAATCAGCTGGTGTTTTGATGAGTTTTAAAGGATGTATAAGATCTGGAAGAGCAAAGATATCACTCAAACTATGCCAAAAGCAGATTAGTCAGAACCATCATCATCTTTCCCACGACGTTGTATGTGTGCGAGAGTTGGACATCAATAAAGGCAGATGGAAGGAAAATCGATGCACTTGAAATGTTGGCGGAAACTGTCACAAATACCATGGATAGCCAAGAAAACAAATAGAGAAGTACTGATCACATAAAATCAGGGATGTTAAGCTGAAATCACTAGACTTAGATTGACTTATTTTGGTCATGATATATGAACAAACTCTATAGAAAAGTCAGTAATGTTGGGAATGGTCAGTGGAATCAGAAGAAGGGGAGAGCAAAGAATCTCGCTGGCTCCACACTCTTAAAACGGATATGAACATTAAACAGTTGAAAGAAGCAGCGCTCGACAGGATAGCATAGAAAATGCTTGTGCATAATGTCACCGAGAGTCAGATACGACTGAATGGATAGATCATCATCACCATCGGTGGATAGGAAGTCAGTTCTCCTCAAAATCACACACAGGTGTCACTATATCCATTGTTTTATCAAAAATACACTGAAAAAAATTTGGCGTAGGATTTACTTCACTTCAGTTTTCACTCAGAAATTGCTATTTCACAAATAGTTGCAAAAAGAAACAATTAACACACTGAATTAAACATGAACTTTTAAGTAGAAAGTAGAAAATAGTATTTTTGTGAAATATTCTGCTTGCTAAGTGTGCTTGTGCTATATTTCTTGAAAATAAAAGCCACTTCGTTTTATATTTTAATCTAACAGAAATGACTTTCAAACATTTGAAAGTGACTTAAGTGTCAAAATACTTTCAAAATATAGGGATAAATTGACCACTTTTATCGCATAGAAGTGAGTATTTTATGCATGAGGCACACGAATTAAGACCTAAAGAAGTTCTAGTTTGCTATCTAATACAAAGACATTCAGAATTTAAGCCACTTCAAGTGTCCAAGTACGTTTTGGAGACTGAAAAAGGCAAACAAACAACAATCATAGTACAGAAATGTTAATTCAACATGTTAAAGCACATTAGCTGTTATTAATGAAGGGCTTTCATACTCACCGATTCTCAAGACCTGCTGCGCGCTGAGACTGACCTCTGCCATCAGACACAGCAGGATGAAGCTCACACCTGTCCCCTTCAGCATGGTGCACCTGCAGGAGGAACATTCAACATCCATCTCCTTCTTCTTTTTGTATCCATACAGGTGTAATTTCCATCCGAGCAGCATCTTTCCACTCACTCGTACTGGTGGGAATCACCCATCCTCACATCCATAGGTGCTAACTGGGCATCACTTTCCAGAATAAGTCACCGTGAATGAGCATCCCTCCCGCGGTGCTTTCAGGACATAGTGGTGCTGCTGACAGGGACCGAGCGCGCGGAGAACGACTCCCAGTCCGTGCGCGCGGGCTCAATTGAGGGCAAAGTCGACTCTCTGATCCGCAAACATGGATCCGTTGTGAAGATTAACTTCAAATCTGGCAACAGTCGACCTCGACAACGTCTTTGCTCTTTGGTACACCGAGGAAATGATTAAATCTTGTGCCGGCGCTCTGATGGAAACGCACATCTGCCAGCAGATTAAATACCGGTTTATCTGTCACTCGCTGTCTGTGATTTCACCAAACGCGAAGACACTTTATTCAACAGCAGTGTAACCCACTTTTAATATGTAAAAAAACACTCGCATTATATAAAAATTCAACTAAAATGACCAGGTCAGAACTGAGATAGGCAACTGTGAGAAGTTTGTGTGTGAAGTAGGCTAGTGGTAGAGATTCGATTCATTCCAATGATTCAAATCTTAAACAAGTTCAGTTAAAAAAGATTCGATCGGATTTGTCAGTGGTTTATTTCGGAATAGCATACTACTCTTACTATTTCTGCTAAATAAAAATATGGAAGTGCAATTATGGTAGTGTGCTATTCCGAATTCAGCGTCTATTGTGTGTTACGGGTGAGTCATTGAATTTTCACTCAACCGTTTTTTTCTGTTGTTTTTCTTTTTTTGTTAACAAGACGCTCACGGCAGAAACAAGTCTGAATTCGGAATCGAAAACTAGCTATTTTACCAACCGCTATTTACACGATACCATTTTCAACTCAAAATTTTGGCCATTCATTTACACGACAACAGCGTTTTTTGGATCCTGAAATCCAACTTTTGAAAAAGGGATTCAAAGTGCAAGTTTTTGAAAGCGATACCGTTATCATCTCCATGTACACTGAAAAAATGTGAAATTGTAAAAACTTTCTACTGTCACGCGCATGCGTATTACGTGTTCAGTCTATAGATGCGTGTTTCTTTACAAAGTGACATTGCCAACTACTGGCCTGGCAGCAGATTACAGTGTTTTTTAGTCGTTTTCGACTAATTAATGATGTTCAGTTATTCACTTAATATACTTATAAGACTATTTATTAATTAACAGTTCATCAAGTCTAAGAAATTAGACCTGTCATGACAAGGGAGGGCCTGATTTGTCATGACACCAGAGGGAAAGTGACGTCAATGCATAACCTCTATAGAACGTTACATGGTCATCTCGAAATTACAGTTATTACGACATGGCGTGAATGCAGCGTGTGCTGTTATATATCTTGTGCTGCTTTAAATGCTCGAGTTCTTTAAGGCAGGGTGGATTCTGATTGACTGTCAATGTTTTTATCGTTCATCAGTTGGAAAAAAAAGTTTTGGAAGTGATTCCAACTCTCTGGATCTGGTTTAAGAGGTGATTGCAACCCGTATCATTTAGGTCTTTGTGACAGTGGGTTTATACGGCATTAGAGGGATTACAGAGACAGGATCTGGATCACAGATCATTTAGAGAGGGAGGATAGTCTACAGTTCAGCCCCTGTAAACAAAGCCAGATAAAGCATGGCGCTGGTTAATGCATTTTTACAGAATGTTTTACACTAGAGGTGTTTACTTTGACAACACACTAGATTAAGTCTAATAGTATAACAATGAGAAGAAATCTCTGTAAAACGCTTGCAATACAGTTACAATTTACAAAAAAAAGAAAAAAAAGAAAGAAAAAAAGATGACATCCCCAATAAGATAGACTTGTAAGTTGTAAGAGTGATAACTACAGTAAATGCTCAGTAAGGCCATCTACTGGTTAATCATCATAATAACATTAAAAAAAGTAAAAAAAAAAAAAATCAATATTAAACCATTACACTCAAGATAGTTGAACTGAGACAGATTCTGTGATAGAAACAGCAGAGACTTGCATATAATAATTAAAAAATTTACAAGTGGCAATACAAAAAAGTGCACTATATTAGTCCCCTTTCAGCTGAAAAGAGAGAACCATGGCATATTCACATGACTGTGTCTTCAAATATTGTCATATTCTCAGCTCCAAGACAAACTCACAGCTGTTTATTTAGAGAATAACACACCGCTTCTTAACTGCCAGCAAATATCATCCCACAGGGCTAAAACCGGTTTGATGTGCTTTATGCTGATTCAGTGTTTGCTGTCCACATGCCTCTCAATGTGAAACAAAGGTTGTTTATGGGGGCTGGATTCATAACAAACAGTCACAGCTTTGAGTTCACAACTTTACGTGCATACATTGACAGTTTTACCTGGAGTTCTCTACCTGTTTGCATCCACATTCAATGACAGTTGCTCATCTGGTGCAGGACCCTCTGTATTCTACCTGCATTCTGTCATTTTATCTCATGGGACAAAGAGTTGAAACTGTGGAGCTGCAGGAAAATAATGCCATGACAGTCTGAAACCCTTCTGTATTCTCAGCTGTGATGTCGAATCCATTTCACATTTTTTAAAAGCCCTACAAAAAAAGGCACTGACAAAATGTCTACTTTAAAGGATAG
Organism: Anabarilius grahami; assembly: GCA_003731715.1. Taxonomy (NCBI): domain Eukaryota; kingdom Metazoa; phylum Chordata; class Actinopteri; order Cypriniformes; family Xenocyprididae; genus Anabarilius; species Anabarilius grahami. The sequence continues at coordinate 503,197 of RJVU01047928.1, read as the reverse complement.
TTCAACCAAAAATGAAAATTCTGTCATTGTTCCAAACCTGTATGACTTTCTTTCTTTTGTTGAACACAGAAAAACATATTTTGAAGAATGTTGGTAACCAAACCGTTTCTGGCTCCATTGACTTCCATAGTGTTCTTTTTTCCTACTATGGAAGTCAATGCGGCCCATCAACAGTTTGGTTACCAACATTCTTCAAAACATATTCTTTTGTGTTCAACAGAAGAAATAAACTCACAAAGGTTTAGTTTAGAACAACTCGAGGGTGAGTAAATAATTTTTTGGTGAACCTATCCCTTTAATAAAACTAAATATTTGTGTTTTGTATATTGCATGCATTACATATCACTCTTGCTCTTAGTTTCTCTTTCAAAATAAATAAAGTTTTTTGTAATATTGCCTACAAAATTAAACTGATGTAATGTTTAATGTGAGATTATATGATATTGATATTACACAGCCCTTAAAGCAGTGGCCTCAGAACACATCCAAACAGGGCACAAAATAGCTTAAAATAAGACAAAACCAGATTGAAATAAACTAATTCACTATTTGTGAAAATAATAATAATAAAAAAACTTAATCACGAACAACTAAAAAAGTAATGTAAATTAACTAGTTAAAGATAAAAACAGAAAAATATGCAGTTTTTGAAACTTCTGGAATTATGGGACTTTAGAATTTAATTATTTTATATAATTTTTTTAAAGTCACCATGAAACAAAAAAGGAAAATTCTTGGAAAAAAAATGTATGAATATTTAATATATAGAATATATATATATATATATGAAGAGTTTGGTTCCAAAACGCGATAAACACCATTTATAAAAAAATTGAGTTTCCGCCAAAATCAGTATTGTATCTGGTCGGTATTGAAAAGTCATTTATTAATTTTGCGCAAAATGCGATATCCGTCGTGTTATTCTGTCATGTTTTCTCCCTTTCTTTCCAAAATGCGACAAACGCCAGTCTCCTTTTTCCGCAGAACGTGATATATCCGCTCAACCAATCACAGCGCACCATTCCACCCACTGTAAACATTGAATGCTTTTTTAAAAAGCTGTTTTTAATACCAGTGTACTCGGCAAATGTGTATATTTAACCGTGCGGTGGCGCCATTTGACATCGGTAATGTCAAATAATTTATAACATTAACAAGATGACCTGTTGAATTCATTTTGGGAGCGACGGCTGAATGTATTTTTAGTAAAATGCCTGTATATAAGATAAATATTGGCAAAGTTTAGACTCTGTCATATATGTGAATCAACTTACTTTGTTGTGTATTTTCAATTTGAAAAATAACTTTTATATTGATGGATTAATTGCAATTTGGGAAAAAAAATAATATGTTTTTAAAATAAACTTTTTAAAATCAAAATGATGCTATGTGAAAGTTTGAAACAGAAAATAGTGGTTTTCATCTTGCCACTTTCTTGGTAAAGAAAACACCTTTTTACTCAAATTAATCAAAAT
>RJVU01047928.1:489588-501671 GCA_003731715.1 Anabarilius grahami | reverse complement strand
TATAATGATTTATCCAAAAATGTGCCTCGTAATCTTTAAAGAAAATAACTTCCCCTTCCTCTCACAGTGACTTCTCTTCTCTGATGATGTGCTTACTGGCGCAAGGGCGGGAAAAACTGTCACTGGCATGAGATTGACCAATAGCAAACCACAACCATCCAATCAATTCCCCACAGACAAATTCAAGTCCCGCCCTACATTTGTTCTTGTTCGAAAAGCCATTTCACTTGCATAAACGTCACAATAGGCAAGAAAAGACAATTGCAACTTGCGTTTCATGCTGACTTGACCTAGTTTGAATCTACCGGAATTATGGATTTAAAAAAAATATTATTTAAAAATAAGTGGTGAATACATCAAAAATCCTTAGATAAGCAATCCACAGCTACTGTCTGAGCTGCACGACTGCACCCTGGAGTAGTTGTACCCTACGAAGAGCGGGTTCTGCTGCACAGGATAAAATGCGGATCTGGAGGTGAAGGACGCGTAAGGATCACTACCGTTGCTTCCTTTGAAGGGTGTGGAAATCTGACTGAGGTACTGAGGGTTTCTGGATACATACTGGCCTTGCATCACATTTGGGCCATAATAGCTCGGGTTCTGAGGTGGCATGATGTACGCTACAGACCCTGTGGTCAGCGGTTGCACATTGAAGGGTGAATGTTGACCACTAGACGGCGTAGTGGCGTAGCTGAACGCAGACGGCGAAGGCTGCTGAATGGAGAGGCGGTTGTTCTGAAGCAAAGGCTGGTGTCTTATAGAGTTAAAGGGCTGGAAGCGGTTTAAAGCGGGTTTATTAACTGGTCGATGAGCATTAAATGTGCCTGATTCTGGACCAACACGACGACAGAGAAATATAACTCCAGACGCCAAAAGAAAAGCACTAGTTAACCAACCGATATACAGCGCCTCACCCAGTTCCCTGCGCTGCGCGTCCAGCAGTAGAGGGTTGTAGAAGTCTCTAATGATAGTGTGAGCCGTCCAAGAGACTGGGATGATAACGCAAACTGATGCTAAAATCTGCATCGCCCCCACGGCAATCACAATCATGCTTTTGACGCGAGGTTGATCCTTGAGACACGACGTGCAACGGAGGCCAAAAAGAGACACGAGCAGCCCGAGTGCAGACAGAGCCAGAGCGCTACACGTCAAGCCTCGGGCCGCCTGCAGGTCCGGCGGGAGGAACAGCAGAGAGTCGTAAACTTTGCACTGCATGTGGATGTTGGCCTGCCTGAAGCACGACATCCACAGACCCTCCCAGCGGGTCTCCATCACGATGATATTCTCCCCTATGAAGGCTGTCACTTTCCACATGGGAAGGCCCGTGACCGCCACCGTCCCAATCAGACCGATGATGCCCAGACACACAGCGATGAGTTCACATTTGCCCTGAACCATCACTGACCTCCTCCTATCACGCTTTTCATTCGTTTTCCTAAAAGTAGTAAAACAAATATAATTGGTTTCATTCTTGCATATTAGAATGATTTCTGAAGGATCATGTGACACTGAAGACTGGAGTAATGATGCTGAAGATTCAGCTTTGATCACAGGAATAAAACTAATTTTAAAGGGTTAGTTCACCCAAAAATTAAATTCTGTCATTAATTAATCACCCTCATGTCGTTCTACACCTGTAAGACCTTCGTTCATCTTCGGAACACAAATGAAGATCTTTTTGATAAAATCCGATGGCTCAGTGAGGCCTGCATTGACAGCAAGACAAGTAACACTTTAATGCACAGAAAGCTACTAAAGACATATTTAAAGCAGTTCATGTGACTACAGTGGTTCAACCTTTTTGGGGCAGTCGTGGCCTAATGGATAGAGAGTCGGACTTGTAACCCAAAGGTCATGGGTTCGAGTCTCCGGTCCGGCAGGGATTGTCGGTGAGGGGAGTGAATGTCCAGCGCTCTCCCCACCCTCAATACCACGACTGAGGTGAGACCCTTGAGCAAGGCACCGCACCCCCAACTGCTCCCCGCGCGCCGCAGCAATGGCTGCCCACTGCTCCGGGTGTGTGTTCACGGTGTTTGTGTTCACTGCTGTGTGTGTGCACTTGGATGGGTCAAATGCAGAGCACAAATTCCGAGTATGGGTCACCATACTTGGCCACATGTCACTTCACTTCACTTCACTTCACTTCACTTCACTTAATGTTATGATGTGACGAGAATACTTTTTGTGCATCAAAAAAACAAAATAATGACTTTATTCAACAATATCTAGTGATGGGCGATTTTAAAACACTGCTTCATGAAGCTTTGAAGCTTTACGAATCTTTTGTTTCGAATCAGTGGTTCGGAGCGTGTAACAAACTGCCAAAGTCACACGATTTCAGTAAACAAGGCCTTATTACATCATCCTGTAAGTGTTTTGAAATTTCAATAGTTCACGTGACTTTGGCAGTTTGATACTTGCTCTGAACCAGAGCAAGTAACAAAAGATTCAACAACAACAAGATTCGTAAAGCTTTGAAGTTTTATGAAGCAATGTTTTGAAATCACTCATCACTAGATATTGATGAATAAAGCTGTTATTTTGTTTTTTTGGCACACAAAAAGTATTCGCATCGCTTCATAACATTAAAGTTGAACCACTGTAGTCAAAATGAACTGTTTTAAATATGTCATAAGTAGCTTTCTGGGCATTGAAATTGTCTTGTTGTCAATGCAGGCCTCACTGAGCCATTGGATTTTATGAAAAATATCTTAATTTGTGTTCTGAAAATGAACTAAGGTCTTACGGGTGTAGAACAACATGAGGGTGAGTAAGTAATGACATAATTTCTGGGTGAACTAACCCTTTTAACATATATTCAAATAGAAAACAGTTATTTGTAATATTTCACAATATTACTGTTTTTACTGTATTTTTGATCAAATAAATGTAGCCTTGGTGAGCACAAGAGCAAAAAAAGATTTTATAAACCCCAAACTATTGAACATAATGTACCATAACATGCATGCTTTCAATTTCATAAAATTATGCAAATGCTCAATTCTGTTTTGAAGCAAATGTTTAATTCTTCTGTTCATTTCTTTTGTTCTCTGTCTAGCTGTTGTTGTTTTCAACAAAAGAACATGTCCTGAATGAATGTCTCCTCAAATGACTCAAACTATCCTCAACAAATGAATGAATCCACTCACCCTGTTCTGAACAAAGATAATCCTGTTGGGCAGTGATTTAGTGTCCAAATCCAGAGACACTGTGTTAAACACAAAACACAGGTGTGTTAGAAATGTAAATGTTGTTCCTAGATCAAACAGGGCAGTCAGTGTCCTCATAGAATCTCATAGAAGAGTGTGCTATTATGTGTAAGAAATGATGAAAAACTTAACTCTCTTTGTTATGGGAAAGTGGCAGTGGTGTCTTCTGATTGGTTCAGGAGGATGAGGGTATGCAGAGATGCTGATGGTGTGTTTACTATCCAGTGGTCATAGGCTGTCAACAAGGTCTCACATAAAATACTCAAATGAACAGATGACTTTGACTAAGAAAGAGTTACAGCATTCTCATACTTCATCACTAGAGGGAGCAGCTGCGCCAATCTGGTTACAGGTAAGTTAGTTCTGTCAGGGTTGTTAGGACTTTAGAAGCTGAAATGAGTTTCTTTTATCCACCTAATTTGGCACCAATGCAGAAGCTATTCCCTTTCGTGGGAACTATCGACGCTAGGTCAATGACGTGATGGGTTCCCATCACGTCATTGACGTAGCGTCTCGTTCCCTTACTCAGGGAACAAGGGTTACATCAGTAACCCAAGACGTGTTCTGTTAATGTGCGAGACATCCGATTCATTAGCCACTATAGGTAGCCTGGAACTTGAAGAACAACAAAGTGCAGAAAACGCTAAAACTATTTGCGCTACAAACCAGTGTGTTTGTGATTACGATAAGCTAAAAAATTTAAATAATATAAGAAATACGAGTTTACAATATCAAGCAGTATTAACGGGCTGTTTTTGAACGGCAAAAATAACTGGAACCACGTGACAAATTTTCGCGCCGCTTCAACATTAAAAATAAGGTGGATAGTCAGTGACAGACTAGCAGCTTAGAGTTTTGGACAATGTTATCTAGTTTTTTTGTCATTCGTCATGCATCAATGTACATTTTATCGAAAGAACCAGTTGTAGACCATCTTTAGTGACACACAGGCACAATGACTTTTGTTATTGTCTAGTCAAGGTCACTTCTCCCTGGTGGCAACCCACATCTTTTGCATTAGCAGCCTTAACTATAAGGCCACCACAGACATACAGGCTCTGTTCTAAAAATCAGTGAGCTGCCTTGCTGTATATTACGCCTACTTAGCGAGCAAACTTCTAAGGAAGCATCCTAACTGAAATATGTAAGCAATAAAGAACACTCTAGGCAGTAGGAAGTAACTTTTGTCTTCACACAAACAGCACTGAAATAGTGTTCTGCATTTTTAAGCAATTTATCCACCATTTGGGTGTTTTTTGCTCATTAGCTCATCACAATGCATTCTGGGACTGCATTCTCCAAGATAGTTCTGATCCGTTTCCTGGTTCTGTTGTAACACTACTATACTGTACTAACACCTGTAGGTCTTGTGTAACTCACTCGCTCTGGGTGTGTCTACACAAAGACGCTCAAGACAATAGCGTCTTACATTTCACAGCGGCTTTCTGTTTATCTGAAGCCGCAGGGCATAAAGATCTGAACGCACTGAGCTGAACTAAACCACCGAATTGAGCACCTGCCTGTAACTCAGACCCCGTGACTTTTTGAGAAAACACGTCCTCCCAAGCATAGTGATGAACAGATTTCTTCTAAGAACTATTACTGAGCAAATACACAAGCGAAACCAGAACGCTACCATTTAAAATGACATGTAAATGCAGAAAGATATGATTGAAAGCAGATATCTTATACTGAAAGATATTTAACTTGTTTATTGATTCAAATCATTGATTTATGCTTTGATATTTACAAAAATATCTGAATATTAAACTCTTTTTTCCTATTTTAGACAGCTTTGAAGTAATAGCTCAAGTGACACACTTTAAAACGCCCTGAGGTATGATCAATCATATAAAACAAAAAAAAACTAAAAACAATTCTTCATCTTTATCTCAGTCACAGTTCTCAAAGTCCTCCTACTTACATAGTTTAAAAAAACAAAAACAAAGTAGAATTGACATTCAGATGTAATCAAAAACATAGAAATTAAATGTACAAGCAACTTTTTTACATTTAAAACCATTTAAATGTTACAGTTTTTCCAAAAGTTCATATATATTTAATTTGAAGTCTGTCCTTCCTGTCACTCATCTGCTCTTAGATATTTAAAAAGCAAAGGGAGAAAAGGTATTTAAATTCTATCAAAAACATTCCCAAGAATGAAACTGGAAAAAATGAAATGTACCACTAACTTTGTTACATTTAAAACCATTTAAATGTCACAATTTTATTCTTTTTTCTTTTTTAAAAACCTTTGTTTAGATGTCCATTCTTTCCATCTCTCTCTAACACACACAAACAGACAGAAACTCAAATACACAAGCCTGTGGATTTCAGAGATAAGCCACAGCGCTGCGGGCGGACGGGTGTCGGGACGGGTGTATGAACGGCTGCTGTCTGGAAGGCTGAATGAATGACTGCTGTCTGGAAGGCTGAACGAATGACTGCTGTCTGGACGGTTGGTACGACGTCTGAATGAATGACGGTGGTCCGGACGGATGGCTGTATTCCGACCGCGCTTGCGGGTGGAAGGTCACCGGTTGCGGCTGATAGGCCACATAGGGTGCATTCCTGGAGTACATGTACTTTGGGTCTGGGCCCTTGTCCAGGGGTCCGTTGCAGCAGGTGAATATGCAACCGCCGGCGAACAGGAAGGCTGATGACACCCAACCGATGTACAACGCCTCCCCGAGTTCCCTGCGCTGGGCGTCGATGAGCAACGGGTTGTAGAAATCCTGGATGATGGCGTGTCCGGTCCAGGAGACGGGAATGAGGCAGCAGAAGCAGCCCATTAAGATCATGCAACCGGAGATGATCAAAATCATACGTTTGGCACGGTCGTTGTCTTGAATGCACGCCGTGCACCTCATCCCGACGATTGCGATCAATAAACCCAAACCGGTCAGTGCAACGGAGCAGCACATGAGCCCCCGTGCGGCCTGGAGGTCCGGGGACAGCGCCAGCAGGGAGTCGTACACCTTACACTGCATCCGAATGTTGGCCTGACGGAAGCAGTTCATCCACAAGCCCTCGTAGCGGGTCTCCATCACAATGATGTTCTCCCCAATGAACGCCGTCACCCGCCACATTGGCATCCCGGTGCTGGCCGCCGCCCCGATGAGCCCGATCAGGGTCACGCACATTCCCACTATCTCCAGGGCACCGCTCGCCATGACTCCAGAAGCCTGCGTGCCACAGAACAGCAAGTACAGGTTTCAACTGTGAGGTTGTGCATCCTGCTGGAATGGGAGCTCATAGGTGCTTACCTGTTCCCAGTCTCCGCCCTCTTGCTTAAGGGAGGGAGGGAACGCTGAGGCTGGTTGCTATGAAATCGAATCCCCCCATGAGTGTTTGTATCTGGTTTTGTGCCGCTCGGGGGGGAGGAGGAGCACGTAGTCGTGTTGATGTTTGATCAGAAGGCTATGTTTTCTGGCAGAGATCCTTTTGAGGAAATGCAGGGATTACTGAACAGCCAGATACAAGCAAACACACAACAGCTCTTGACTGCTGTCAATGTTTAACGCCATTGGTGTTGTGCCTCATTAAACTGCTGTCCGAAATGTTCAAAAACATCTGTGAAGTCAGCTGATGACTTAACGCTGATGTTTTGCTTTAAGTGGAAGGTGAAGCGTGTCGTTTTTGCACCATTTGAGATAACAAAAAGGAATTTCATTATTTTTGCAATTCCATTTGATGCTGAGCTTTTTTTTTTTGCATGTTGCTATGCGGTTGCTAGGGTATTCTGAGGGAACAACTGAGAAAAAACACATAGCAACATGCTAATAACCACTCAGAACACTTTAATAGCTACATGGTAACACCCTAGCAACCTTTGAACAGTCAAAAAGTTTAGCATGTTACTATGTGGTTGCTGGGGTGTTGCTATGCAGCTTCTAATGGGTTCTGGGTGTTTTTTTAGAATGTTACTATGTGGTTGCTCTGGTGTTGCTATACAGCTGCTAAATAGGTTCTGAGTGGTTTGTAGAATGCTACTATGAAGCAACCACATAGTAACATTCTAAAAACCACTCAGAACCGGGTGTTGCTATGCAGCTGCTAAGGGGTTCTGAGTGTTTTTTAGAATGTTACTATGCTGTTTCTAGGGTGTTGCTATGCAGCTGCAAAGGGGTTCTGAGTTTTGTTTTTTTTAGAATGTTACTATGCTGTTGCTTGGGTGTTGCTATGCAGCTGCAAAGGGGTTCTGAGTGTTGTTTTTTTAGAATGTTACTATGCTGTTTCCAGGGAGTTGCTATGCAGCTGCTAAAAAGGTTCTGAGGTTTTTTTTTAGAATGTTACTATGTGGTTGCTTGGGTGTTGCTATGCAGCTGCAAAGGGGTTCTGAGTGTTTTTTTAGAATGTTACTATGCTGTTTCTAGGGTGTTGCTATGCAGCTGCAAAGGGGTTCTGAGTTTTTTTTTTTTTTAGAATGTTACTATGCTGTTGCTTGGGTGTTGCTATGCAGCTGCTAAAGAGGTTCTGAGGGTTTTTTAGAATATTACTATGTGGTTGCTTGGGTGTTGCTATGCAGCTGCTAAGGGGTTCTGAGTGGTTTTTAGAATGTTACTATGCAGTTGCTATGGTTTTCTGGTCAACCACCAAGCACAAGCAACTAAGAAGCTGTTAAAGTGTTCCCGGGTGGTTTTATCATGTTCCTATGAGATTTCTAGGGTCTTAACAGCTGCATAGCAACCACTCAGAACACTTTATTAGCTGCATAGCAACACTCTAGCAATCTATGTATGTTCAAGCATTTTTGCAATTTTACTTTGATACTGAGTTTTTTTTTATCATGTTGTTATGGATATGCTTAAGTGTTCTGAGTGTTTAGCATGTTTCTATGGGGTTACTAGGGTTTTCTGGGGCAAATAAACATTCTAAAAATAAACAGAATACCTTATCATGCATTTTTGTAATTTCATTTGATGCTGAGGATTTTTTTAGCATGTTGTTATGTGCAACTACCCAGGTTTTCTATGTTTTCAATGATAACACTCAGAACACCTTAGCAGCTTTATATCAACACCCCAGCAACCTCAAGCACCACTCACATTTTCTTCAGACAATGTAAAAAATCAAGCTTCTGTTCTCTACAAGATGGCTGACAGTAACTGTGACCATGAACTTAGTTTACTTTTCATCAGCAAGTCCAGAGGAGAGTTTAGATCATACTATTGTTTTGATGCATCAGCTGTTTTTCCAATTACATCTTAGATAACTTGCACATCTCTTTTCGTTACACAAACACAAATTCAGTGTCGCTCATGTCTGCTCATAAATTTGCATTAGGGGTGTGACATTTTGAGGTTGTGGAACATTTCCTCTGACAACACAAGAGAAACAAACACTGGAAAACCACCTCAACTGGTTCGACCAGCGTCGCCAAAACTCGGCTGAAAAAAATAGCAACATCATGCAGTCAGATCCAGGAAGGGAATGTTTTGAGACTACAGACCAGGAACTAGTATATCCACTGTTCTTTTTACACATTTATTTTTTTATCTTTTTACAATACAATTAAAGTCAAACCAGTGCTTTAAAAATGTACAAAGTGAAAACAAAGAGTCAACATAAAATTATTTAAATGCTGGGTGGAAATATCCCACGTTGCTGTTTTTAAATTTAGCACATTTCATCTTATTTTTGTACAAATGTAAATTACGTACAGTCTTTTACAATATAGGCAAAAAGGAAATGCATTCAAAATCAAGCATCACATATACAGCCGTATGTAATCAACAAAGAGGCTCCGTCAGTCCTGTTTTCTCCTGAATGTTAATGCAGATCGTTCCCAATTCAAGTTCTTTCTCACCAGAGTCTCTATGGGAGATTTTAGTGGTAAAGTGCAGCCCTCACTGTGTGTCTCAGACTCTTGACGGGTTATAGACCGTCGGGATGGGAGAATAGGCCGGTTGATAGTTATATGAGGGTTGGTATCCATATGCAGGCTGGTATCCATATCCGGGCCTGTAGGAGTAGTTATATGGGGCCGATCCGGCACGATACATCACAGCAGCCATGTCCATTTTGTCCTGTGTCCGTGGTGCATGTCGACAGAGCAGAATCACCCCGGCACTGAAGAGCAAAGCCGAAGTGACCCATCCGATATAGAGGGCCTCCCCGAGCTCTCTGCGTTGAGCGTCGATCAACAAGGGATTGTAGAAGTCCTGGATGATCACGTGAGCCGTCCACGACACAGGGATGATGGTGGTCAAGCAGCCAGCAAGGAACAAACACCCTCCACTCACCAAAACAATGTGCTTGGTCTTGGGACGGGAGTCCACCAGGCGGGTGCAGCGCATTCCTACGGCTGACACGATGCAGGCGAAGGTCGACAAAGCGACGGAGGTGCACATGAGACCCCTGGCAGCCTGGAGGTCGGCCGGAAGGAACAGCAAAGAATCATAGACCTTGCATTGCATACGGATGTTGGCTTGTCGGAAGCAGTTCATCCACAATCCCTCCCAACGCGTCTCCATCACGATGATGTTCTCCTCGATGAACGCCGTCACCTTCCACATCGGGAGGCCCGTGACGGCAGCGACGCCGATCAGTCCGAGAAAGCCGATGATCAGCGCCACCAACTCACAGCAAATGGATTCCCGTCTCTTCCTCTTCTCGTTCTTGAGCTGCTCCTCATACATATCCTTCGCTGACTTCTCATCCGGATAGCCCGTGTACACACTGCCCCCGTAGGATTTGTCCGCATAGGACTTGGCCATATAAGACCCGGCCGTGTAAGACATGATGGTCGAGAAGAATCAGACACACAACGCAGCTGTCCTTCACTGTGGTGTTTCTCAAATGAGACCGGAAGATCCAGATGACACGTATTTACAGCCAAGAAAAAAATGTTAATGATGTTATGTGATCAGACTGGTTTATCTGCTCCTAGAATATCTGATAATCACCTTGAAGGAAACCAGTGATACTTGATATGTTCAAACAAACGACTTCTATTCTCAAATTCTACCATTAGGAGGCTTCTAAAAATGAACCTTCTATTCAGAATGCAAACACAAAATAGCTTGTTGGAGTGTAGTTAAGATTTATTCAATTTAATTAAATGGTAAATTTCAAGGTAATTTTCAAGTTATAAAACAAACAAATAAAAAATAATAATATAAATAGTATATATATAATATTAATAATATAAATAAAAATTAATAAATATAAAACACAATTTTAATGAAAATTATCATCAAAATATAGTAACATACTACTACTACTAATATTGATTAATACAATATAAATAAAAAAAATAAACATACTCAGTTTTTCCACTGTGTAAAAGAATATATTAAAGTTAATTCAAATATGACCGTTTTGACATTTCATAAGGGGTATATACAACTTTATTGCTCATATAACAACAACTACAACAACAATAACAACAACAATTATTATTAACAAAACCAAAATAAAACAATATAATTCAATAAAAATAAATAAACAAACAAACAAATAAAAATGATGATGATGATTATTATTATTATAGTTATTATTATCCAGCTTAGCCAATTAAATTAATGCATTCCAAAATTGGATTCCCCACTGTAGGTATAATAAAAAATAATATTAAAAAAAATTACTTTATACAGTTTATTTAAAAATTATATACAAAATATTAAAAACGACTTTATGCAATTTAAAAAATTGTATTGCTCTTATAATATAGCTCAGGAGAACAGAATTATGTTCCTCGTAATGTTTCGTTTACATTTCTTAAAAATCCTTAGGAAAAACAAAAACAAATGAGTCAATAGTTTACATCCATTAAGAGTACAGAGCAAGAAAATGACAGCAGCTCAGATCATGTAATGTTTCATCTTTTGGAAGAATTTAACAAGAAATGTTTTAGTTGATATGGAGATCTCTGACTTATTTTCTCAAGAGGTTCCTGAACTTAAATTGAAGCCCCTGAGCTTTTGCTGTTTTCTTCAGCTGCTGCATCACAGTGAGAGGTCAGGTGTGTTACAGGTATACAGCATTTCCAGGTAAGAAACACAACTAGAACGACTGCTAAACAAGTGATGGAGGGTGGAACTTGAGAGGGCTAGGTGTCAAAAAACACACACACACACACAGTCTCCCATCTGTAGATATCTAATCCATCTATCAGCAGTCCAGTGTCAGTGTGGTTTACATTTAGTTTCACTTACAGTAAATAAATGCATGTGGGTGTTGCTAAAATATCTAAACCTGTCAGATGCAAATCTCATGCAGACGGCGAGCCAGTTTTTTTTTCAGCATGTTTTTTCATCCTGTCTACTTTCTTTATACAGCTGGGTGGAGTGAATCTGATTAATGCAACTGTTTTTATTTAAAAGCACAGCATGCCAAAATGAAGGAATCATGCATCACATAAAGGAAAGACAATTCCAAAATTAAGATCTAATTAATATCCCAATAATTTCTCCTACACAGCGAAGACATTACATGGAGAGCGAGTGTAGACATTTGCTGAAGCTTCTCAGATGTTTCTCCCGAGGAAAAGAATTTCACGGGATGTTCTGAGCTGCTCCACATTCATTTACAGGCAGCTCTAGACTGTCTTACTGTATGTTTATTGTCTTATTTGTTTCTACTTTTATTCCTCCCATAGAACTTTGAGCAACATCTGAGACAAAGTTCTGAGCAATGAGTTTTCCCTGAGAATCACACAACTTAATCATCAAATTTTGTGTTTAAATGATCCTTTAATATCACTTAATTTTAACTAGCATATTTAATATTACAATACAATCTACAATAGTACAATTATTACATTTAATAGTACAGAATTTAAGTATAAATAATAGATAATAAATAATATTTATAATATAAAATAATTGATCATAAAAATAAAAAAGTTTAAAAGTGAATCATTTTTGTGCA
>RJVU01047928.1:449541-474852 GCA_003731715.1 Anabarilius grahami | reverse complement strand
TAATTTTTATATGTCTATATAGTTTTTATTAATTTTTTATTTCAGTTTTAGTTTTATTTATTTTAGCACATCAAGTAAAACTAAATGAAAATGAGAAATCTTTCCTTGGCAACTGGCTGAAATAAAATTATTATTATTTTTAAATATAGTTTATTTGATTTTTAGGTTTATTTTATTTCGAGTAACAAAAATCTTTTTATTGATTTAGTTTTAGTTAACCATAATAACCCTGATATATTTACAAATAAATACAAATATAAAAAATATATAATATATACAATTTTTTATATAAACAAAATNCTTTATATAAACAAAATTATGAAAGACAAAACAAATATATACATATTTAATATTACTTTAATATAATATAAGTAAAAATTGTGTTAAATAAGTGTTCATATCAACAATTTTATTATTTTTAATCTCATTTGATGTTAATAAATTGTTTAAAGTGTGTACATAAAAATATATATATTACATAAAATAAGTATTATTACACACACACAAACAATATATATACACACACACACACACAATATATATATATATATATATTCTGGTATCTGTATCAGCCTTTAAGAGACTCATATTAGTCACACTACATCTCTTTTGAGTCTGCAATGATGCATGAGTTCTGCTCTCATATGTAGGGCATTAAAGGACGGAACACTGAGAACTTCCTCTCTTCAGTCTGATGTAAGTTTTCCTCTTTTTGTGCCTCCCTCCCACTCCCTTCTCTACCTCTCCTTTCTAGAGTGTGTTTGTCTCCGTCTCTATGTCCTCCTACACACTCCTCTCCATCAGGATGATTATGAAATATCATTCTGTGTTCTGGAGGTGTGTTCCAGCTCGCCAGCTGATAATAATATGAAACCATCAGAGGCGCTTTGACTCACCTCATCCTGAGTGAGGAAAGACTCCTTCTGCAGAGGGGTTAGATATCGCCCGATCAAACAGTTCAGATCCTGAAAGAGAGAGAACGTGCACAATCATATTAAAGGACAGCCTATGAACAAATATGGAATATTAATATATTCTACCAAATATTTGATCTGTTTCATGGCTGTACAATTTGTTGAGAGAGAGATATTTGACATATTTCCCTATAGGAACTGATTTTGGCAGGTGGTTTGAGGGGATGAGCTGAAAAATGCAATGTCTATTGACAGTTCAAAAGGGCGAATTTTAACAATAAAGGCCCGTTCACACTAAGGACGATAACTATAACGAGTCCACACCACAACTACAACGATAACAGCACAGAGAAACAATATTGTTGGAATCACTTTTTTCCAGCTGATGAATGATAAAAACATTGACATCCAATCAGAATCCATCCTCTTTTAAGAGCCCGAGCATTTAAAGCGACAGATGACAACACTGCAGAGCGTGCTTATAATAAACACAACGATATCCTCCACTGTGGACACTAATATAGTTATCGCTACAGTTATCATTCTTGGAGAGAATGGGCCTTAAAGGTGCTACAGAGGATCTTTTCGTCGACTGAGAAACCAAAGACTGTTAGTGAGTTTTTGAAATGAGCGCATGCGTAAGAACAACCGCCCTCCTTCACAGCTCATTTAGAGGGAAGGCCTCCCAAAACTCGTGCACGAGTATTGGAACACGAGTGTTTGTTTACCACCGGCATTCGCTGTGTCATGTTAGAGAATTCATTATGTCGGACTCACCGCAGGTAACTCATAATCTGCAGTCATTACTCCTGTCTCCTGACAAAAACATTGCATGCGGCGCCTGTGGAGTGTGGAAAGTTACTGGAGCGCGCAGCCGCGAGTCTCTCACAAGGAACGTCATGGCAGTGATTGACAAGCCAGAGGGCCAATCCGCGCACGTCTCTCACAAGGAACGTAATGGCAGTGATTGACAAGCCAGAGGACCAATCGTTTATGCGATGATCGCGTAAACGATTGGCTGATGTTTTTAAGGCCCTACCTCGTGCACAGATGATGTATATTAATATTATTCCTTTCAGTGCACCTAATAAATAGTCTTTTATCAGTTAGTAAAGACAGTTTCAAGTAATATTGCAAAAATGTATAAAACAAAACATCCTCTGTAGCACTTTTAAGTCAATCAACCTTTCCATTTAAAAGAATTGATTCAAAACACTGATTCAGTAAATCATCTCAGCAAAGTACTCAAGAGCCATTTTAAGTGTTTTAGTAAAAAATACATGTTAGTACAAGTTAATGTTTATGAGGATACATTGTTATACTAATCCACCTAAAAAAATTATCAAATATCAGGCTTCAATTCATTTTACTGAATTTTACATGCAATAAATATTAAAAAATCATGGTAGGTTTGGTCAAAAAAAAAAAAAAATAGGTTTGGTCAAAAAAAAAAAAAAAAATCAATTAACAGTTATATCCTTTAAATATATAAATAAATAAATGCAATATATATATATTTACACACTCGTATCAGGTTTAACTTCTTCTGGAGTGCTTTATTCAGAGTGTTGATTTAGTTCTCTGCTCAAACAGGCAGACGAATCCGAACACAACACAAACATTCCCTGCGAAGGACAGGATCTCATCTAATCTCAGACAGACGGGAAAATACTGTCACGTCTCTGTCGTTAAGCTCGACACAGCAAGCAAATATGAGCTATACAGTGAGAATCACAGTCTGTATCTGCCACAGGGGAAAGATGGGTGTGCTCTGAATGGCATAATACTTTTACAGTATGCAGTATGTAAATCATCTTTGCGCAGATATTTGCCAAAAAGTCCAATATAAAATGCATAGTTCCAGTCTTAAATGCTGATCCTGCCATCTTAAAAACACAATACAGGAACAGCTAACTCATAGAATAACACTCTAAGTACCTTATTTTAACTATAAAGGAGCAGTTGTGGGCCCTAATGGTTAGAGAGTCAGACTTATAACCCAAAGGTTACAGGTTCGATTCTCAATACCGGAAGGAAAATGTAGGTGGGGGAGTAAATGAACAGGGGATACCCAAATCACAAATCGCAAATCGGCCAAATCGCAAATGGCTGCCCGCTGCTCCGAGTGTGTGTGTGTGTGTACGGTTTGCACTGTGTGTGTGTTCACTACTCAATGTGTGTACTCAATGTCTGGATGGGTTAAATGCAGAGGACAAATTCTGAGTATTTGTTACCATACTTGGCCTTCATGTCACTCACTTTCATATCACTTTTTCACTTTCATTTTGCAATGCAGAAGATATTTCCTGTGAGCGAGCATGACTTCCGATTCATTAGTCACTATAAAAAGCTCCACTAGTGCAATAGTTGGATTTGTGGTGTGAAGTACTCAACTCAACTCAACTTTTATTTATAAAGCACTTTCAAAACCATTAGAATGGACTAAAGGGCTGTCCATAAATAGCAAATAACTATAAAATTGATACAAACATAAAATAACAACCAAACAGTCACTCACAGTTCTCTGACTTAATCAAACTCCGAAAGCTTGATAAAATAAGTAGGTCTTCAAGTCCTTTTTAAAAATGTTTTTCTCTCTCAAAGAGTTTTTCTCTCTCAAACATTACACGCACCGACAATTTTTATTATTACACACATCTAAACCGCACTCTGACATCCATACCAACACACTCACACAATTATAGCTGCATAATTTATCCGATTGGCTAGCAGAAAACAGGAATAAAGCAAGTATTTCCTTTATAGGCCAAACCAGAGAAAATGGCACAATCTGGTAAAAAAAATAGTAAAAATGTTTAATTTTGAAGCCTTGCCAACAGAATGAAAGCCTATAAACAAAGACTTCATCATTTTATATTTGAATGGCCCTGGGATTAAAAATTGCAGGTTTCAATTGGGACATTTTTGTCTTTAAGGTCCTGAGAGGAACTATTTTGTGTTTGTAGTGCAAGATAGATTTATTAAAGGAAATGGGGGTGAAATAGTAAAATTACAATAAAAATACACACTTATGCCAAAATTTATGCAGTTGGCATTAACACAGGCAGAATTATGAAAAAAACCATTAAAAAAAAAACAACAAAAAAAAACTGAAAAAGACAAAAATGTCCATAAGGTCGCACAAGGGTTAACGGTAAAACTAGTTGCGCCACAACTTTATTTATGTTTATTTATGACTACGATAATACATTAAAATAATAGCTAAGAAATACCAAATCGCATAATGGACCGATTTTGCTCAGCTAAAAAAACTGGACAAATGTGACCCTGGACCACAAAACCAGTCATAAGACTCAATTTTTTGAAATTGAGATTTATACATCATCTGAAAGAAGAATAAATAAGCTTTCCATTGATGTATGGTTTGTTAGGATAGGACAATATTTTGCAGAGATACGACTATTTGAAAATCTGGAATCTGAGGGAGCAAAAAAATCAAAATATTGAGAAAATCGCCTTTAAAGTTGCCCAAATGAAGTCCTTAGCAATGCATATCCACTCACAAATATAAATTTTTGATATATTTACAGTAGGAAATTTACAAAATATCTTCATGGAACATGGTCTTTACTTAATATCCTAATGATTTTTGGCATAAAAGAAAAATCGATAATTTTGACCCATACACTGTATTGTTGGCTATTTCTACAAATATACCCGTGTGACTTATGACTGGATTTGTGCTCCAGTGTCACATATGGCAAATGGTGGCACTGCTCTTAAGGCCTGTTCACACAAAGAAAGATAACTATATTAGCGTCCACACCAGTGGATGATATCTGTCTGTTTATTATAAGCATGCGCTGCAGTTTGTCGTCTGCTGCTGTAAAGGCTCAAGCTCATAAAGCAGGAAAGATTCTGATTGGCTGTCATCGTGATTATTATTCATCAGCTGGAAACAAACATTCTGAAAGTGATTCCAATGATATCGTTTCCATGTATCATTATCGTTATAGCTGTGGTGTGAACTCTGCTATTCTTTTATATTTAGAATGATTCTTAGAACCATATCTTTATCATTACAGCTATTGTCATTGGTCTCAACGGGCCTTTGCATAAAGATGAATATCTTAAAGTGAAAGTATGCCTCTAAAAGAATTGGTATTTTGCAATAAAATTTGTATTTTTCAGTAACCATTTATTATAAAAGCATGTACCAAGTCATGCTACATGTTAAATAGGCATTTTAGCTGAGACTATATATATATATGTTCTTAATATAGCACAGCTGTTCCATACTAACTGCTATAAACAATTAATGCACAGGGCATAGAACACTGAGGTCACATGACATTAC
Organism: Anabarilius grahami; assembly: GCA_003731715.1. NCBI lineage: Eukaryota > Metazoa > Chordata > Actinopteri > Cypriniformes > Xenocyprididae > Anabarilius > Anabarilius grahami. The sequence continues at coordinate 469,620 of RJVU01047928.1, read as the reverse complement.
TGTAGCCTTTTAAATCACTATTCTATTTTTAAATAATAGTAAGCAGTGTGCAGTATATACTACGCAGTATACTAGTATTCCATTCCAAAAACAGCCAAAGAGTGAGTGGGTGCAGAAAAGGCAAGCCAAGGGCACAGTTTCTTTCCCTACAGGCCTGTCTCGATGAAGGACACAAACTTCTGTGAGTCAAACATATAGATGAGTATATAACACACACACACACACACACACACAGGTACTCACTTTGACATAGGTGCGCTCCGTCTCCACCAGTTCGCAGATGACTTTGCGGAGTTTGTCGGCATCGGACAGCTGCCGTGGAGTGGCGTTGCTCGGAGGGAGCGAGGAAGACTCCTGGCCGGATGAAGGAGAGACGACATCGGATGAGGGATTCATTTCGTGCAGACTGCGGCAGAAAGCTGCGACCTGCTCTGTACTCTACAGAGAGAGAAAGACAGTCATGATGAGTGAGACATCTCACAGTCCTGCACTGTTATTAGGACACACACACACACACACACACTCGCAGCACCTGCAGCTGGATCCTGCCGCTCAGATGCCTGTCAGAACGCTATAAAAATCATTAGCACTCATTTGCTCTATTTTCAGCCTCTGAAACTCTCTCCTCTCCTCCATCACTCCATCTTTTTGGCTCTCCATCTAGTTTCTCTCTCTCTCTCTCTCCCTCCCTCCCTCCCTGCTCTTCTGAAATGTCTTCATTTCGTCTAAACGGCAACCAAAACACAAGCACCTGTCCATGGATGCGGTTGCTATGGGAACGGCTGTGATGGCACATGGACTGTCATTCTCACAGTAACACTGACGGACTGAGAGAAAGTACCATCAATCTACTAGGGCTCGGAGTCAACCGCTACAGTGTTTATACTATAGTAGATATATATGCATGGATAATAGGGAGGACGACTTTACTTTGTTTGCACATGAGAAACATGGAGTAATGCGAAAATGAAAAGCCGGATATTGTCCCAAACGTGATCAAGATCATGAAGAATGCATTAATAAATCAATTATATATGAAATATATATGCCTAGTACTTTGCAATGCAAATGAAGCTCATCCAATCAGAATACAGAGTCTTTTTATAAAATTAGTCTTTTGTTTTCAACTCAAGCACTTCATAATGTGAAGTTGTTTTTGCACTGATGCCAAACTCGTTCATTTGTTGTTATGAATAATCTGATCTTTTGGATTGAGTGTTGAAGATTCACATAATTAGAGAGAATTGAAAATCAAAAGACATGAAGTGCCTCTCATTTCATTCACTGGATTATCTAACAATAGGCATTACTGCATTATTATTTAATATATAAAATTAATATATTCATTTTTACAATTTCCAGAAAAAATAACTATATTTTGATACTAATTAAACTAAATTAAATTCAGATGAGCTTTACTGGCTTGAATGTGTAGAGTAGCACAATGTTGCTAAAGCATGAAGCAACAAACATGTATGGTTAAAAATAAGTAATTAAACAAAAATGAATGAATTAAATACCTAGTAATAATAAATAAATACACATGCACATATACAAAGTTCTGTCATGAAACTCTATATGGCACAGGTCCTCAACTCAACTTGCTCGTAATCACATCATTATCTATAGGACGCAGCTGATTGGTTCCTGCTGTATCAGTAGTAGGGTTGTGACAGTGAGGAAATTTTCCCACCAGTTAATCGACGTGTGACAACACTGGTAATACCGGTATCACCGGGAGGGAGGGGGATACACGCTTCCCTCTGTTGCACCTCACTTTTAAATCGCTAATTCGAAATAAAGCGATAGTAAAATGCGAACAGCCACATGGGCATTCATTACGGTGCAGAGCAAGTGTTTTCAATTAATTCCTATGGAAGTTGGGCTTCCATAGGAATGAACTGAAAACACTCTGCGCCAATAGACTATGAATGCCCATACGAATTTTACTTTCGCTTTCAAATTAGCGCCAACTTGGGGGCAGTTGCTTGAATGACAGGTTATTATTCTTAAAGTTGGCATGAAATCAAAATTGACCCTGTTTACTTTGTTAGTGCATATTACTAATCTTGTGGTGAACAATTAATCCGTGCAAGTTAATACACAGAAAAAAATTGTTTGTCGTGGTAATCTTTAATGAAATTCTGAAAAGTTACTTCCGGTCTGGAATGGCGTTCCTTCTCTGATGACGGCTTGGGTTGAAAACGCTTAAACCACTCCACTGCAACTGTTCGTCTGCTATGAGCGAGAGATGGAGAGGAGGAGCGCAAAAGTAAAACTCTGCCCTCTATTCAATATTCCGTTTCACTTGGAAATCAGCACAACACTGGAGAAAAGACGTTTGCAACTTCCGGTTCACACGGACTTGAATGAAAGACACAACAACTAGAAAAAAAGAACTAATCCTTTGCAGATTCCCTATTAGCACTGGGTTTAAATCCAAAATCTTCTCAGTCATCTCCTCACTCTCATGATAACTGAAATCTGACTCCTGCTGCTGATCTGTGCTGCAACTCTCGTTCGGCTCACGCTGCATTAAGCAGGTGCGTTCAGTTTTTAATTGTAGTATCTGTTTTCTAACTGAACTAAATTATTTTTATTACTATAAAAAAATCAAAACGACGGTGGATGGCAGTGCCGCTGTGGGCAAATGACGTAACCGCTGTTGCGACTGAACACTGGTAACATCGTCAACACAACTATCGTAGCAAGCCTAATCAGTAGCCAATAAGCTCGTTGTTCAACCTTCAAATAATTTCATTTCCTGTAGCAGTTGCAGTGTGCTTTCAGAAACCCTCCACCTTCCCCAGCTCCACCTGTATAGATCTGATAATTCATATACGTTATATTGTACAGCAGTAGCAGCAGTAGGGCTGGGTAAAAAATACAGATTTCTCGATTTTAATCGATTCTCATTTTTACCGATAGATTCTTAAATCCCAAGAATCGATTAGTCTAGTCTGTTTTCAGTTGATGAATGAGCAGAACATGTAGCGCCTCCCATCCAATAAATCGCAATAATCTTTGTGCTTTGTTACTTTTGATATGAAGCAAAGTCTCAGATTTCAAATGACGTCCATCTAATTATGAGATTCAAAAAATAAATACCGTTTTGGCGCTGTTTAATGTGGCGTGACAGATCGCTGTAGCGCCTCAGTTAAAGAGAAGCGGCAGCACGAGCGCATGTGAACATCTTCTCCTCCGCTTTAATACCAGTTACAGCGTGAAATAAACACAACTAAAAATCTGAAGGTATGTTAAAATATACAGTACAACTACCGAAATCCGTATCATGTCTCGTGTAATCGCTCAATCAGTGTTTCAAAGGCATCAATAAAATTGCTTGTAAACAAAGTCACGTAACGTCACATTTACCTCAGAAAAACATATTCAGTGACCATATTCTCATTAGTCAGCTAGAAAATGAACTCTAGAAAGCAACATTCTGATAAATATAGCTATGCACCGTTACATGTTCATTAATGTTCTTCAATATTTAATTCATGTTTGAATAAATCAGTTATGACAGCTGCAACTTAAATGTGTATATTTCAAAAAAACGAATTGGAGTAGAAATATGATTATGTAATTCTAAACTTTATTTATAATAAAACATCATTGAGTGTAATTTAAGTGTTTGTATATAAATAAGTTAATTTAACCCTTCAATAATATTATAGTAGTATCAACTGACTCCCATGTGTAGTTTACAGCATTAGCTGAGATTTTTTTCCTCTACAAAATTTGCCATGTACTGTAACTGAAATACTACATCCAAAATAATCGATATCGTAATCGAATCAAAAGCACGTGAATAGTAATCGAATCCAATCGTGAAAATTGTGTCAATACCCAGCCCTAAGCAGCAGCATGTCTTACTTGCTCACAGTCGTGAATGTTTTGGCAGTAGCAATTCCCGAACTTGCTCAGCAGCAGCAGCACAGCGGATCTATTCCGCCAAGACCAAACATCAACATCGTCATATCCATTACCATGCCAAACACTCCAAGAGTTGTCATGACAGAACTAGAGTTACTGTGATATAAATTTTCTCATGCCAGGTGAACTAACATTATTCAAATATTTTGGTCATATTGTCCATCCATCCATGGCTGAAGAGTTTCCTTTTACTTCACCAATATTTGTGTGCTTTTTTTAGTTAACATACAGGGGAAAATATACATGAACTTGTCTTAGACATAACTCTGAGAAGAAAGGAGAAAGCTATCTCATTACTAAGCATCTCAAACAAAGAATTTGAACTTAAACTTTATCGAATCATCCTTGAAAGTGCTCATTGGTGCATGCAACAAAGTTGAGTAGAGTTTCACTAGATGCAAATGAGCAGTAACACAAATCAGACAGCCAATGGAAATTCATACAATAAAGTCATTTTGCTAACTTTCACACAACTGCTCAATTAAATCACATATCTTCAACTACATGATCTCTATCCTGAAACCGGATATCAGCAAACCTAAATGCTTGTAACTAAAGCATTTCTGTTTATGCTGTTTACAAAGCTTCTATCAGGTGTGATTTCTCAGGGCACCAATTTCAGTGACACCTGTCAGGTAGTAGGAACATATTTATGCGTTATAAAAAAGAATTGCTTCACAATAATTCCTCAGGGGTGTCATGGAATATTGGCTTCACGTTGTCTCTCTGTGTGTTTGTAAACAAATAAATCAGTTCCTAAATCAGAGACGCAGAATTTCATCTCCGAGGGGCGTCGGGCTTCACCTGTCACTTTAGTCATTAGCTAAAAAATCATCAGCTGCCACAACCACAGCGTACAAGCGCCGAGAGAACTGTCAAGATGTTTGTGATCCTGTTATAACGGAGACAAATTCACACACTTTCAGATACAGCAGCTGTCAGCTTTCCACCACACTTCTCCATCATTCTCTGAAACGGCACAGTCAGAGCGAAATACATTAGGAAACGACGAAAGTAGCCCTTTCCTACATCACACATGATCCACCAGCACAGTCACATCGGAGGCTTTTTTAAAAAGAGAGACATAAGATTATTTGAAGAGGAAGATCAAGGCTAGTGTTCATGCTCACACAGACAATCGCTTGTACAAAACCCAGCAAAGGCCGTCTACTAAAACATTTTTTACCTGAGGAGAGACATAAACAGTTGCTCTGAAGAAGCAACGCATGACGACACCGACGGGTCTCCCAGAATGCACTCTTAAAAATGTTATAAAAGAGGGAAATTTTAGGTCAGCATTAGCCATCACTATGATTTGCATTCTGCAAAGAGAAAGCAGTAACATTGACTTTAAACTACTTTTATTTACTTAGCAGACTACAGGTGCTTGTTTTGACTGACACAGTTTTTTTTAAACATGTGAAAGCTGCTTTCTGTGTTCATTAGCGGAGAGAGTCTTAGCAGTCCTCGACTGCCCACGCAAGGACACACAAAGGATAAATTGCAGTGTTTCTCCCAGTGTCCTTGAGTCTCAGAACAGCATAACAGAAATTACGACACCCCGCATGTCCAGCGCGCAACACAATAAAACACATTAACTGCTGGGAAAATGCCAACGTCACTGCTGTGAAATGAAAACACACTTGTGTTTGCTGTAAGGTGTAGCACTCACACTTTGTTTGAACAAAACCCTAACCCTAAAAGTGCTTTCACATTAGTTAAATTTTGAAGGCAAAAAGTATATTGCCTATTGATAAAAGTAGGGTTGCAAAGGGGCGGAACATTTTTGGTAAATTTTCCAGAAACTTTCCAATTTTGGAAATATTGGAAAAGTTGGAAACTTAATGGGAATTAAAGGGAATTAATTAGAACTGTGGGCTAATTTATACAAACTGTAACATATACAAACATATGTCTAAATAAATCATTTGTTTGGTCATAAACAGACATGATGCAAATTTAAAATTACATTTTTGACTTCTTTTATTGAACATCAAAAAAGCATGAATGTTATATAAACATATTCCCTATTATTCCCCCTCTCCCAAAAAGTCCCATTCAAAATGTAAAATGAAAGCAGATTCAGGGGTGTGGCTAATCAGCAATTTTGCTAAATGTTCAGTTTATTCCCATTAATTCCTGTTAATTCCCAGTGAAAGTTTCCAACTTTGAAAATTCCCAGAATTTTGCAACCCTAGTAAGAAGTTACTTTAAAACCAAGCCTCTTTCTGTTGTTCAATGTGGCGAATCTGCGTGACCATCTTGAACCCGTCGCAAAATCTATGTGGGGAAATCTTATGAAATTCTTGATTACGTGGATTCCTATTGAAATGACTGGATTTCGCCAGCAAAAATTCACCAAACAACGGTGTGACGAGCAGGGCGGGCGAGAGCCGCGAGGGAACGGCGCGAGGCCGGTGACGCGATTGTTAATGATCGTCACCTGTGAGGCGCACCGGCCTCGAGTCCCTCACGGAGGAGCTCCGGGAGCATAAAAGGAGGAGCGACGACAGTGAAGGACGAGAGAGGACCAGGCCTGGATATTATTTTATGTTTTATTATGTTTGTGTGGCCGGCAGATGTCCGCTAAGGTTTCTGCCGGCATTACTTTCGTTTTGTTCTGTTGTTTATTTTATATTAAAGTTTTGTTTGAATGTTCGCCGGTTCCCGCCTCCTTCTTCCCGGGTTTCGGCACCAATGTAACACAGTTCGTAAGTATGGGAAGAAGGAGGCGGGAACCGGCGAACGTTTAACAAAACTTTAATATATAAATAAACCAACAAAACGAAAGTAATGCCGGCAGACCCTCGCGGACATCTGCCGGCCACACAAACATAATAAAACAAAAAATAATATCCAGGCCTGGTCCTCTCTCGTCCTTCACTGTCGTCGCTCCTCCTTTTATGCTCCCGGAGCTCCTCCGTGAGGGACTCGAGGCCGGTGCGCCTCACAGGTGACGATCATTAACACTCGCGTCACCGGCCTCGCGCCGTTCCCTCGCGGCTCTCGCCCGCCCTGCTCGTCACAAACGGTAATGTGACTGCACCTTAATGAAAGTATGAAATCTTGCAGCGTAACTTCATGGATAAGGGTGTTCATATTCCAATATTAGTAAATATTTTCCAAACACATTCCTGACTTCACAAGAATTTAGAGTTAAACTGGAATTATTTATGTTATTATGAGTATAAAAGGTTGCATACTGTGAAGAAACAAACATAGGCATGCCGCACACATACACAACGGGAAATCCACACTTCCAGTGAACTTCCCTCCAGTAAGTCCCAACAAGATCACCACACCCTGCTTAAAATAACAACTTAAACCAGCCTAAGGTTGTTTGATGGCCTTAATGGATAACTGCGGGTTTCCCAGGATGGATAAACTGCTTCTTCAAAATGTTCAAAAGTGCCCAAAATCTCTCTCTCTCTCGAAAAAAAAACTAGCTGAAAACCAGTTTGGGATCTTGTTAAGACCACTTTAGGCTGGTTTAAACTTTTCCCAGCATGCAAAAAGCACAAAACTGCTCATAAACACAATCCGATTGGTCTATAAAAATAATTAAAGAATAGCAAGTAAAACCTTACAACAACAAAAAAAGTTGCTACCATGGTACAATCATAGTATTAAATGATACTTTGATATATGACTGTGTGCATATATATTTACATGCTAGGTATTTCAAAGAACACCATGGTACTATCATGTAAAAAAACATGGTATTACAACTGTAGAATATCCATATGAACACGTAAAATTATGGCACTTTTTACTAGTAAACCCATCATTCAGTGACCATCATTCAACATTCCAAAAAATCTGCGCACAACCCCAAAGCATTCATAACTCCCAGCTCAGGATAAAAAAACAAACTAACTAATCAATAAAATAGCGCAATTTAAGAAAAACCACAGACATAAAACATCTCTCACCAGGTGTAGCAGGTCATAGATGGAGTCGGACGAGCGTTTGCTGTGTCTGTTGCGTTTGAGCACAGACATGACTGACTCAGGATCAGTAGAAACAGCCTTGGAGAGAAACACGCAGGCTCACCGTCACTGATGCTGGATCAGTTACAGGAAACGCCTCAGAAATCACAGATTCACTGCTGCAGCACCCGACAACATCCCTCCACTTATGACAAATAGAACAGAGAAAGAGATGGAACCGGTCGCTCTTCTCTCTCTCTCTCTCTCTCTCTCTCTCCCTGTCGTTCGCCCACCTCCTCTCTGCTCGCCCAACTCCGTATTCACCCGCCCGTTCTGATGCGACACTACCTCATTTATCTTCTCTCTCTCTCTTCCTTCCTGGCATGCTGAGCAAACACTGAGCTACATGAGTTAAGATACTCAACACACACGTGAAAACAATCGAGGGTGAACGGAGAGAGGAAGAGGAAGTGGAAGAAATCTCCTTTCCAAGGTTGTTGTTGTTATTGTTCATGATGGGCTGGGCAAGTTCAGCCGGATAAGAATACCAACACAGTGAGATTGAGAGAAAAAGAGAGCAATGTAGTTAGGGATATGCATAACTATTAATCTTAAATGTAGTAATTGGTGGGTTGCCTGAAAGTCTAGTTAATTAAACATCATAAAGTTCAAGTAAGTTATATTTCTTACATGAGTAAACAAATTAAAATCAATACCAATCATTTGAGATAACAGATGAGAATGTTAGTGTATAATGGGTAAAATTTAATGCAACAAACTTGAAAGGTTTTTAATGACCAATAAGGTAGAGATCACCTCTGATGGATTAATGCAGCTAACTGGCCAATTAATTTGGCTACTGGTTAACATTATCCAATAGAAGTCAACAAAAAAAGTAGAGGAAGAATGAAGTACTACATTTTGATGAAGGATTACAATGTCAAACAACTTTTTTCTTCAGGATAACAAGCAGCGATAAATCGCGCACAATAAAACCATAAATGTGCATTATGAAAATAAACAGATTTTGATTACAAGATGACTTTAAAGGGGACCTATCATGCCCCTTTTAACAAGATGTAATATAAGTCTCTGATGTCCCCAGAGTGTGTATGTGAAGTTTTAGCTCAAAATACCCCACAGATCATTTATTATAGCATGTTAAAACTGCCACTTTTTGGGGGTGAGCAAAAACACGCCGTTTTTGTGTGTGTCCCTTTAAATGCAAATGAGCTACTGCTCCCGGCCCCCTTTCAAAAAGAGGGTGGAGTTTCCACTGCTAATGCAACAACAAAACAGGACAATCTCACACTGAAAAGTAAGTTGGATATAAGCTGGCTCACAAACAGTTGGTACTGATCCATCCTTGAGTAACAACTCAGCAAAACCTGTTTGCTATTGTCCCTTTGTACAAAGCAAACCTGTGTGGTATTGTCCCTTTGTACAAAGCAGTCTGGTGTAAAATGATTTGTGCAGACATAAACAAAATTAAGTATATGTGGGTGCATTCCCTTAAAAAATAAAACTAATCCACTGTGTCTTCAGTTGCTCAGATGTCGGGTTTCGTGTTTACCTGACCACTATCAGGTGCATTTCTGAAGAAATAAACACACAATGCCAAGCATCAACACAAAGGGAAATCCACACTTCAAGTGAACTTCCATCCTGTACCAATAAGATTTAAATAACAACTTCAACCAGCCTAAGTTGGTTTGATGGTCTTAACGGATATTTGCTGGTCTCTCAGTCTGGATAAACTGGCTTTTAGCTGTCGAAAAAGTGCCCAAAATCCCTCTAAAACCATCAAAAATATAGCTGGAATCCAGATTGGTGTTTTGTTAAGACCATTTTAGGTTGGTTTAAGCTCTTAAATGTGGAAAAAGCAAATGCTTACAATCCCAAATAGGCTAGATTCAGGTTGACCTGACCACTATATCAGATGCATTTCTGATGTGCTGTGGTGTGCAAAACAAGCTTGACAGAGGGTTCTTGAGGTGCTTTGTTAAAAGTTTAACTATTTTTAACTCGACACGCCGTCTTAAAACGCAATTCTTCTGATAGAAGACTGAGTCATGACACAAAAGGCCAAAAATGTCTGTCTGCATGTTTATTTCTATGTCTATAGAAGCTGCGCTTAAACAGGGATGAAGGTTTTAGCATGCAAACTGTCTAACAGCTGTCAGCATGCTAATAAAAGCACCACCGCTAAAAAAAAATATAAAACTAAAGATGATGAACTAGTCGACTACAAGTGAAGTAAAAGATGGAGACCTTTCTCACAAATAGAAATAGAATACTTTCTACCACAGTAGCTGTGCATTCAGATGAACAAATCAACTGAACAGAAGTCTCATGATTTATAATACAGGACTGGAGTGAGTGTCTGTTTCATAAAGATTGATCATCTGAACAGCCGTGTGGAGAGAGAGAGAGAGACAGCCAGCGGGGGAAAATAAACAGAATGAATGCACTAGGACTTAAAAGAGCACAGAGAGAAATGCGGCGTCAGGTCATGTGATTCAGGCTTCACTGCGGTTCATAAACACATGCTGTGATGGTAAAGCGCAGAAGCACGATCGTTAAACCTGACAAAGGGACGCGCCGCAGAACAGTGATACGGCAGAATCACTTCAGCCCTTCAGGCTCATACTGCCTTCAAGCCACGTCAGAATGATTGTACTTATATTTGTTCTGCTATTGCTAACAAATTCCTGTAATAACTTTAACAAATAAATGCAGACTTCTTTCAAAAACATTAATAAATCTTACCGACCCCAATGTTTTGAACAGTAAAGGCCCGTTTACACCAAGAGCGATAACCATAATGATAACTATATTTGCGTCCACACCAACGAACGATAAAGGTCTGTTTATTCTAAGCTCATGCGTTGCGGTTTCAAAGTGTGTACAACATGTTTTTGCTGTTCTTGTTGCATTTACACGGCTTTAACCAGCAGATGTCCTCAGCATGCTATGTTTCGAGTGAACAGCTAGTGTAATCGATCTAATCTAGTGAATTTAGCTGACAAAGTCAATATAGTGGAATAAAATAAGGCCTAGTCTTTTTCACTGCAACTTCAAAGGAAGACAATGTTATCGAAACTAGCGCTGGATAATATCTGAGGTAATTTTATGTTACTCTGTTTATGTTACTCATCGTTAATACTTCATTTGTTCAGAGGGAATGACCGATTGTTTTCCATATATCCGTTTTCTTTGAAGTATTCTTGAAAAGGGGGGGTTGACTTCTCCACAATGTCATCTGCCATTTTTAAATGCTCGAGCCCTTAAATTAGAATGGATTCTGATTGGCTGTCAGTGTTTTATCGTTCAAAAGCTGGAAAAAAAAATCATTCTGAAAGTGATCCTAGAGATTATCGTTTCTCTATATCGTTATCGTTATAGCTGTGAAGTGGACAGTGCTATTCTTTTATATTTAGAATGATTATTAGAACGATATCATTATCGTTATCTTTATAGTTATCATTCTTGGTGTGAACAGGCCTTAATGTACATGAAACGAGAATCATCCTTTACAGCAAAAACTAACAGCCACCTGAAAGGGAATGAGAAATGTTCACAGAAGAAGACCGGCACTGAAGACCGAACTTGCCAAATCCTCTACTGAACACTTTTAGCACCAAAGACGTCTCCTGATATAACAAATCACACACACCGCAAGCCGAACGGCCTGTTAATGTGGAGATCAGCAAGCAGAGAATGACAAATCAGACTGTAAATGTTCCTCTCACAGCAACAAATGATCCGTGAGTCCAAATCTCTCTCTAGTCCATCCACAGAATAATATCCCACCAGACAGTGAAGCACTACTAATGTACCATTACTTACACATGAATTTGTGAAGTGAAAAGGTTGACAGCTGCTTTAGAAATGGATACGTTGCAAGTTTCCACAATTAAGACTGAATCCTGTAGTGGAGAGACTGTTAATTGGTTAGACAGATGTAGATGTACAACAATGAAGTCAGAGCAGTGGCACAGTTGTTAATGGCTGATGCATTATGCTGTGGTGCTTATCTAGAACAGTCAAGTTCAAGACTCTCCCCAGTCATTTCCAGTAATCGATTGTCTGTCTAATAAAAGACAAAGAATCCTAAAGGCCATGACACCAAGCCGACATATAAGAACTAGTGACGACGAAAGCTAACTGCGTTGTCGCCTCACGTCGGCTGCGTCTCGGCTAAAAAACTGCGCTTATTACATAAGGAGACGCCAAATGGACTAAAGCACTTGCGTTTTATGCCTGTGTTTAAAGAAATAAGTATAAATTTCAGCAGGTACCAATAGTCTATATTTGTCATTCAAAAAGGGATACCAAAACTAGGGCCCTATTTACACCTGGCATTAAGATGCGTTTTGGTTGATCGGATCACAAGTAGACGAGGCAGACACATAACCGTTTACACCTAGTGTTTTAATCGGTCTCTTTTGTCCACTTTCAACTACTTCTGTCCTGATTTCTTCAAGAGGAGGGTCTATGGATGGGTAAATGTATGGGCTTTTTCAGATCTTTCAATCTAATGGACAAAATAAACTCGTGCAATTTACATATGAACACACCTGGAGACAACGGAAAAACATACAGAGAAGCAGCTTTAGTTTCTACTCTGACCACGGCGAACGCTGTGAGTGTGTGTTAGAAGTCAGAAATGGTGAGAGAATTTTGTGCTTGGTACTCGTTTCATCTTCAAGCCAAACTTGGGTCTTCAGCCGACAAACTTTAAATCCTGTCCTGCTAGCACGCTTCCCATAATGTTTACACATTAGGTCAGTAGGCGGAGAGTAGGTAGTCTTTGTGGCGTTCGAACACACTTGACCACATGAGCGTCTACACTACGAAAGCAATCCGGTCTAATGCGTTTTCGACTACCTCTACCACCTCGAAAGTGGACAAGCTCAAAACATTTTACAACTTGAATTTAGTGTCACCCATGTAACCCCTCCTGTTCGAACCGCCTGCTCTAAGCGGGACTTGAACCCGGGTCCGCTGGCATGGGTGGCGGGCACTCTAACAAGGAGGCTAAAGACTGCAGTCTCTAGTGTCAGTCGCTAGAGCGCCTCTTGAGATCAGAGGAGTGAGGTTAACATGCACAGCTCTTACCGGCCTACGTCCGTTACACTCACCCCCCTATACCTCACTCCCTTCCGGGCCACGGCACCACTGTAACCCCTCCTGTTTGAACTGCCCGCTTACAATTTTGAATATCAATCATGCTGATCACACTTCGTTCCACGCGGCTCATTATGAAAATATTCACGCATTGGAATGCGCAGTTAAAATGATGTAAAATTAGAACAGCCTTCTGCCTGCCTGTACCGTCTTGACCTTTTTGCTCGCTTTCTTCACTTTCACTGTTATTCTCGTGCACTGACCCATTCTCTAAGCTGAAAAGCCAATCAGAGTTCTCTTTCTCACCAACAGCGGCGATGCCGATTCAACATGTTCAATCAGCCAAAAAGCCCCCAACGGAGTCCAACTAGTGCCGATGGTGCGGAACACATCCCAAAAATTGTTGGCTTGGTGTATCAAAGCCTTAAGAATAAGCATTTTCACAATGTCAGGTGATTTTAGAATTTTTAAAATACAAAATATAGTGACCCCAAAAAGTGTTTGGACACTTGCAATAGCCACAATTAAAATGCATGAATGACAATGCATAATAAAGTATCAAGCTAAGTGGCAGTTATTGTCAGCACAAGCCTTTTACACTTTTCTGAGTCATTTTTGCAATGACTTTTAGCCTCACCAGTTTGTTTTTCTGAAATGTTTTGCTTGAAAAGTGACAGTCACACTTAATATGAATGTCAGTGCATTATAAACATATCAAACAAGTTGCATATATTTTAAAAAGAATATACAGTATATGGCACAGTTTTAAGACTCATAATGGCCCTGAAAAGCCTAATTGCAGAGCAAGGTCATGTTTAACTCGATCAAAATCATTCATATATTCAGAGCATGAACAGACCAAACGTGAATTAAATTTATTAAAGATACCCTGCATTAAATTCAACAGCATATGTGTGTGTGTGTTTGAGTGCACACTAAAGCTGATTATGGATTCCTTTGCATTCCCCGTCTGCCCTCAATGCAACTTTCTCCTCTTTAATAAAGGCCAGAGAGATGGTGCTATGCAAAGAGGCAGACACATGTCTATGCATGCCAAAAGCAATCTTCTCCAAGCTCCCAGCGAGACCCCGAGTCCCACTGTCTCTGCTGACCCAAAGTGCATCTCTCTGCATGGCCCTGACAGCCAACCAACAGCAACACACCCTTCAGATCCAGAACCAACTCACTCTGCACATCAGAGACACTCCAAGTCCGGGCTTATAATGTGAGAGATCTAGTTTTATCATGCTGCGCCACTTGCTTGCAGATCAGACAGGATGTAAAACTTATATTTATATTGCATTTAATTGGTAGTGCAACCAGATTCATTCCAAAAATGTTTCACGAGTCATATTTCTGCATGAATAATCGAGACGCAAAACATCAGGATATGCAAAGACTGTCATCGCTGATTGGTGCAACAGCTTGGAGCATATTCAAAGTGTGTGAACTGCACTTAGCAACAAAAAATGTGACAACAGCAGCAAATGTGCAAAGCTTCACAGTGAAAACAGACAAAATGGACTGATTTCTAAACTGCTGCATCCAATTAGAATAAGAAAGAATTGTTAATGACTTGACACATGAATAATAAGTATATAAGATATTTGCATTTGAGAAGCCAACATACTGGAAACATTTGTGATTATTGTGAATGCATTTGCATTGACTATAATGTTCTGGAAAATTAAAAAGGTAATTTAAAAACTGAACAGCACTTGCTTATTTTGATGAATGTGGTGATAAATATATATGGCTGGTGTAAAGCATATCTGCACATTTAAGAAGATCAAGTACCATTTCAGCTCATTTTCTAAAAGTGGCCCCTGATTAATTTGAATATCCCCGCAGTATATTATTCTTCTCACAAAGAGAAACACACATGCAGGACGTTTAGAAACTGAGACACAGAACCAGTCTGAACCTACCTGGCAATGGACATTTATCAGAAAATATAAATTTTTCTGCTTCCACTACTAAGGTCTAAACTCAACAGTGCTTTTCTGACATGAGATAAATAGGGAACAGGTTTCTGAAAATAGTTTCCCTATGTGAATATGGAAAGTCGTGTGGAATCTGATTGGTTCCATCATCTCAACACATCTATCAACCCGTCCGTCCAATCAAACAACTGTGACGGTATCCTGCATTGTAAACTGCAGCTTGGAGACATGGAAGAATAACTACAGACACTCTCACATCTAAATGCGAAACTGTAATGTCTGTCTGACACTTCTCAGATAGAGACCGTCTTCTGAGACCATTGTCGGCTCCAAGATTTGGTTAATTATGCCTCATAATAAAGCAATTAGGATGCAAAAGAAAATCAGACAACCTCTGTTTTACTGTCACCCGTCTTAACGCAAACTAATTATCTTCAAACCCCCACCACAAGATACGCTGCAGAGAGTTCATTATCACAGACAGATAGATAGATGGATGGATAGATGGATATAAAGACAGACAGACATATGGATGGATGGATAGATGGATGGATGGATGGATGGATGGATGGATGGATGGATGGATGGATGGATGGATGGATGGATGGATGGATGGATAGATAGATAGATAGATAGATAGATAGATAGATAGATAGATAGATAGATAGATAGATAGATAGATAGATAGATAGATAGATAGATAGATAGACAGGGTCATGGAATAAATGTATCAGTGTGACACGACAAATTACAGAATGATTGAACGGTATCCGCCCCTCCGTTTAAAAACAGCACAGATGACAGATGGTGAAGCGTTTCTGCAGTGAGATTCTTCTCGCTCAGAGTTCAGAGTTTCGAAGGCCTGCAGTTCTAGATTTGGTTAGCGTGAACGAAACCCACGCACAGACAGGAAAAGTGTCCCTTCATTCTGGGCAGAGCTGCACAAGATCCAGGCTGATATCTTGAAACAAAATCAGACTACTTACCTTTCCATAGTCGTCAAACTCAGCGAAGAGCTCCGAGTCGTCGTCTAAACCGTCTCCTGACGTCTCCACAATCAGACCCACCCCATCGTCAAGAATCTCCTCTGTGGAAACACAATTAACTACATGACTATGACGTCACATGCTAGTTTTCTGGATAACTGCATTGAACCTTGTGACATTTCTCGATGATATATGAAAACATTTTGGAGATTGTTTGTGCATTTCTGACCAAGGATTCCCAAGAAGACTTTTATATTGTTTATATTGTATAAAAGTAAATATTGCATTTTATCGCGTGCTAGGTAGCAGTTATTGAAGCGTTCATATCAAAACACAAAACCAATGAATTAAATGGGTCAGCAGAGGCCCGACCTCCCCTCACCCTGACTCTGAGAGAAGATGTCAGTGTAGAGGTTGTCCACAGCGTCAGAGCGTCTCGGCGGCAGGAAGCAGAGCTGTCGGCGGTCAACAGGGGGCAGCGTGTTAACGGTGAGAGAGAGAGAGACCTGAGCGAATGCCACCTTCATGTCAGCAAAGGTCAGAGTGCGTGCGTCCTTCCCGTTCAGCTGTAGAATCTCATCTCCTGCATTCAGACCTGCAAACATTTTAATATTGTAATATTTCAGGAATAATTATCGCAATCATAGATGTTTCTTTATGTATGCAAAATGGATGAAATGTTTTATTAACTGATTGTACACAGCTTATAAAATGAAAAGCAAAGGAGTAATTAAAGAATTTTTACCAAAGACAAACAGAACTGTGAAGCAAAAACTTAAACATCACATATTTTTAGTCCTAAAGATTGATGTCATTCATTTCTTAAGACACAATACTATTATTTTGTGCATGATTCATAAATGCATGTTATTCAAAAGAAAAAGAATGTTTGTATATGCCAATTTTTCATTGCTTCGTAGTTAGTCATTCTTGTGGAAGCTTGCGAGAATTGCGAGATATAAAGTCAGAATTGTGTGATATAAAGTTGCATTTGCAAGTTATAAAGTCAGAATTGTGAGAATATAAACAATTGCGAGTTATAAAGTCGGAATTGCGTGATATAAAGTTGCAATTACAAGTTATAAAGTCAGAATTGCGAGTTATAAAGTCAGAACTGCGTGATATAAAGTCGCAATTGTGAGTTATAAAGTCAGAATTGTGTGATATAAAGTTGCAATTGCAAGTCATAAAGTCAGAATTGTGAGAATATAAACAATTGTGAGTTATAAAGTCAGAATTGCGTCATATAAAATCAGAATTGCAAGATATAAAGTCAGAATTGCGAGTTATAAAGTCAGAATTGCGAGATATAAAGTCAGAATTGCCAGTTAGTCAGAATTGCCAGTTATAAAGTCAGAATTGTGTGATATAAAGTCAGAATTGCGAGATATAAAGTCAGAATTGCGTGATATAAAGTCAGAATTGCCAGTTAGTCAGAATTGCCAGTTATAAAGTCAGAATTGCGAGAATATAAACAATTGCGAGTTATAAAGTCAGAATTGCGAGTTAAAGACAGAATTGCGTGATATAAAGTCAGAATTGCGAGATATACAGTCAGAATTGCCAGTTAGTCAGAATTGCCAGTTATAAAGTCAGAATTGCGAGAATATAAACAATTGCGAGTTATAAAGTCAGAATTGCGAGTTAAAGTCAGAATTCCGAGTTATAAAGTCAGAATTGCGTGATATAAAGTCAGAATTGCATGATATAAAGTTGCAATTACAAGTTATAATGTCAGAATTGCGAGTTATAAAGTCAGAATTACGAGTTAAAGTCAGATTTGCGAGTTAAAGTCAAAATTCCGAGTTATAAAGTCAGAATTGCGTGATATAAAGTTAGAATTGCGTGATATAAAGTTCCAATTACAAGTTATAATGTCAGAATTGCGAGTTAAAGTCAGAATTGCGAGTTAAAGTTAGAATTGCGTGATATAAAGTCAGAATTGCCAGTTAGTCAGAATTGCCAGTTATAAAGTCAGAATTGCGAGATTATAAACAATTGCGAGTTATAAAGTCAGAATTGCGAGTTAAAGTCAGAATTGTGAGTTATAAAGTCAGAATTGCGTGTTATAAAGTCAGAATTGTGAGATTTTTTATTTAGTGGTGGGACCAAGCTTCCATACCTTCTGGATCCATTAAAAATACAATTAACTACAAATACTGCAAAAACAGATGTAATAAACACAATCGTCTGTCTCATTATGGTTATTGTCAGCTAAAACCAAATCTAAAGCTAAAACTAAAACCAAATATTTTTACAATCCAATCAATCTCCAACATATAAAAACAACATTTGCTTTACTTAAATATAAAAAGTGTCACACAAGTAATATAGCATGTCCTGTTCACACTGATGTGAAGGCCAGCATCAAAATAAATAGATGAGATAAAAAAGAGATTGTCTCTAGCTTTTCCATTTCGCCTCGCCTCTTTCCTTCAGCTAGGGGTTTGACCCAGTTCTCTGGGCGATGTGAAATGTCAGCAATAAGCCAGTCGAACCTGATCCTGCCACCCTGATCACCCAGACATCGCTCAGAGAGAGGAGGGTCTTATTCAGCATGTTGACAGTGTCTGGATGTCCATAAGCCTGCCTTGATGGTAATTTAAAGGGGCCGTATTCTATATTTTTCTCTGAAATCCACTTATAATATTAGTGAAGAGAGTAAGAGAAATGTTAAATATAAATATGCTTCTAATTCATTCAGTATTGTAGCATAGTTCAGTGCAATTAAAAATGAATGGTTTGTTGTTTATATAGAGAGCTCTAAACTTTGATTTTAAAATTAAATGGGCCATTTAGCTACTGTATCTTTAAAGTTTCTCTCTGCAAAGTGCTTTTTGTAAACGCTCTACAAAATCTACGAGCATGGAAAATCCTTTTTTGCATGATATGTTTCCTTTTAATGCATTGCGTTCTTCATGCAGGTGAGCTACAAGTATGGCACATCAGTGAATCCGACTTTAATCATCTCTCTGATTCCTTTTATCTTTTGTCATTATTCAGAGTTTAGAGAGGCTGAGGATAAATCTGCAATCTTTGGCTCTCAAAAACCCCATAGAGCTGACAACATGTTACATAACACCAAGAGCACAGCACAGATATCACAGCAATTACGTACAGCTTCATTTCTAAGCAGTAGCAGAACAGACAGAGAGAGATGGTGTGTGTGCGTGAAAGAAAAAGAACAAACCAAGATACAGGGGTGAAAAAGAGAAAGAGAATGTAATTAGGAGGTGAAACTAGCTAATGAACCTTTAGCGAAAGCTAATCCTCCAGCTCTCACGTCAGTGATATAGAGCTGCTGCACGCTGTCCTCCTCCACCACAGAGATAGAAAAACCTGAGAGACAGACAGAGAGATGAAATGATAGACGTCATATTCAAGTACAATCATGGATCAACCTTTGAAGCATTTGAACCTATTGAACCTACAACCTTTCAGTTACAAGGTCAAATTTAAAAGGTCTTTTCACCTAAAAATTAAAAGTCAAGTCAAGTCATCTTCATTTATATAGCGCTTTTCACAATACACATTGTTTCAAAGCAGCTTCACAGTGACAATAGGAAAATTCTTATCGAGCTAAAGTTGGTTTTTGATTGTAAAAATTGTTAATTATTACTTTAGGGGCTGTCTACTGAAAACCGAATACCTTTAATGCATTCTTAATGCAAAAGTCTGTCATCATTTACTCTCCGTCATGTCATATTAAAGTCATTTGAACTTTTGTTTTTTCCATGGAACACAAAATAAGTTACTGCAGAATGTATCTTTTTTTTTTTTGGTGTACTATACCTTTAAGTGCTACCGTCATATATAGACATGTGTTTGTTAGCATATTCTCTTCAGGATTTCCCACAGCTTATGATCAATTAATTGTTTAAGATTTTATTATAGGCGCATGCAGTAATTGCAATAAATACAATTAAATGCAAAAACTGCAAAAATAAAACTATTAAAAAATCATTTTTGGTAATTGAAATAAAAAAATAAAATAAAATAAAATAAAATAAAATTTTGCCTTGGTAACTAAATGACTTGAAGTTGAAGTACTAATATTACTAAAAGTAAATAGAATAAATTGAAACTAAAATAAATTCAAGCGAAAATAAAATAAAATAAAATAAATCCAAATAAAATAAAATAAAATAAAAT
>RJVU01047928.1:430179-441871 GCA_003731715.1 Anabarilius grahami | reverse complement strand
GTTATTTAAATAATTATTATTTTATAATAATATAAAAGTATAATTTAAAATATATATATATTACAAATAATATAATATTATATATATATACCTCTCTCTATGCTACATTAAAAATACAAGAAATAACATATCAGCAAAAAATAGGAAAAAATTATGGAATAAATTCTAGAAAATTGAGGGATAATCACCAGCGCATGGAAGGAGGAGACCGAAAAGATGCCCAGTCGACCCATGGCCAGTTTGGTGGGACGGGAGGCGAAGGCCAGCAGGCGTTTGGGGTTGGGAAGCTCGCCGCCCTGCAGGCTGGACAGGTAACAGCGGAACCAAAACAGATCCATGTGGAACTGCTCTAAATTCTGCTCCCACAGGAAAATCTGTGAGGAAAAGAGAGAAAGGGTTATTGGTTAGAACTGCAGGATAGCAGCATGTGAGAGTTGTCAAAATGATCATTTCATTCTCTCGAAGATGTCTAAAAAACAAGATCAAAACATTACATTTAGCCTAAAGGACCATCGCTTGATATCTAGAAGTTTCCGTGCCTTGTGTTTGGACTGGTTTGATCTAGTCGTCTAATAAAATGGTGTTTCAAGGGCAGTGGAGTGGGTTTATGCACCACGCCGTCTCCTCCCAGCCACTCTGGGACAAATGTTTTTTTGGAAGACGGCGGAAGGGGCAGTGGTCCAGGCAACTCACAAAGTAGCAAACAACAGCGCCACACATTCCACTGGCAGCGAGGTCTGGGACTCCGCAGGAACTCAACCCTGCTGCCATTCACCAGGGCACAATGTGTAACCCGACGCTGCCAAAATTAAATACCCACACAAACACAAATGCACAGGCACCCGCTAACCCTCCTCCTGATGGGCTGTGGGCCATTCTGATCCTCGTTTCATGCGTAAACATCCAATGAGGAGAACTTGAACTTTTGCAGCAAGTGTGCACAGGGAATTATTGTTCTGTCAACATTGTGACAGCATCAAAATTACAGTGATGAAAATCTGCAGATAATACAGCGCAGAGTGAGCGAACACCGAGAATGTTTGTGTCATAACGCTTTATGATACTTATGATATTGATACAATAATTACGGGAAACAAAACAGCACCGAAAGTCTATTCGACAGCTATGTAAAACGAACACTTTTTCTCCTAACCAGATGCAAGCAATAACAATTTTGAATGTCAGGACTGTCAGGACTGTTTTCATCATATTGTGCCCACAAATTTATTAATAAGTGTGTGTGTGTGAGTAATATACAACGCCGTTCAAAAAATTGGGATCGGTATGATTTTTTTATGTTTTTAAAAGAAGTCTCTTCTGCACACCAAGGGCTGCATATATTTGATTATTACAATTTAAAATTAACTGTTTAATTTTACTGTTTTCTATGTGAATATGTTGTAAAATGTAATTTATTCCAGTGATCAAAGCTGAATTTTCAGCATCGTTACTCCAGTCTTCAGTGTCACATGATCCTTCAGAAATCATTCTGATATGATGATTTGCTGCACAAGAAACATTTCTGATTATTATGAATGTTGAAAACAGTTGTGTATATATTTTTTTCAGGATTCTCTGATTAATATAAAGTTAAAAAACAGCATATACTGTGAAAAGTTTGGGGTCAGTAAGGTAAAGACATTTATAATATTACAAAAAATTAAATTTCAAATAAATGCTGTTCTTTTGAACTTTCTATTAACAAATAGAAATGAGGAAAATGAGGGAAAAAAACAGTGCACCTCATCAAATATGTTCTGATTGTCATTGATTTTGCTGCTTGCTGCCATATTTCACTTTCAGTGGATGATCTGACTCTGAACATGTTGGATTGTAGGGCTTGGACAATAAATTGATGCATTGCGATTCGTGGATTGATTCTGAGATGTTCCGGACGCATTGCGATTCCCTCTTGAATCAATTCTGAGTTTAGTTTTTAACAGCAGATGGCGCTCTAGGCTAGTTTTAACTGCACGCTCAAATGCTCATGAAGAAGAGCGCTAGTGCGTTCGGCTGAGAATGTACTTGCACCTCAGAATGCTTTTATGATACAAGATTAATGTAAACACCCCACTGCAAACACCCTTGTAATTCGCTTCAACATTTTCAAACTTTATGAATGATTATTTTATAGAAGGTTCATGTGGTGTGTGTAAGGAATTGACCATTCGCAAAGACCCGCCCCCTTTAGTTACTGTTGCTACGTCCGACAAGCCATGCCGATCTCTTGTCACACATCATGTTCTCACGCAGTGAAAAATTCATTGCGGAGCAAAGAGGACACTGACAACGCGTCAACAGACAAGACAGGACAGGTTACTTTTGATAGGAAACAAAGTCTCAAATTTAAAATGTTGTCATTTTTAAGAAAATTTTATCAATAAATACTGTTTTGTGGCTCTTTAATGTGTCGTGATAGATCACTGCAGTTCCTCAGTTCAAGCGGCTCATGAACCGATCATCTCTTACTACTAGTTCATTTATAGCATCAAATAAACATGAATGAACATCAGAAGGAATGTTGTTTCAACCACGGAAAGATGTCAGTACACACCATTTTTCAAGTTCAAGTCCACCGACGTTAAGCTACTAACTCTCCTGACTGCTCTGTCAGACAAAATGGCGGATTCAGCGTTATGATTGGTTAGATCGCCTGTCAATCAAACTCCCGGCGAAGGTTTAATTGGAAGCAAGCAGAGTTCGGCTGTTTCTAAAGCCACAGTACCATCTGTTGTTAAAAACTAAGCTCAGAATCGATTTGAGAGAGATTCGTGATGCATTCGGAAAATCTCAGAATCTATCCAGAATTTCTTATTTTGCGATGCATCGATTTATTGTCCCAGCCCTATTGGATTGTACGTAATTTGGATCCAAACATTGCAAATAACCAATCAATGACCTGCTCCAGAATGGTCTTCCTCTTCTTGGAGTCAGTGACAGCAGAGAGCTGCATATCTCCCATTTTCTTCATCTTCTCATCCATGTCGATCTTCTGCTCCAGCTTTCGTATCTCCGCCCTTAGCAGACGCACTGTGTCCTCACGGTGATGCTGCCGAGCGAAGGCCGCGGCGCAGGCTGAGTGGATGGCTGTGATCCAGTTTTCAAGCTCTGTCTGACTGCAAGTCTACAGAAAGAGGTGAGGGATCAAAAGTTAAATAGCATATTAACATACTACTCTTAATATTTCTTCCGGTATGTATACTGTGCACGGAAGGCAAATTCTCTGTATGCAAGGAATAGCTGCTAATCTACCTGGTAAACCACGGCATCCCACAATTCAATGCACTCAACTTGACTTTCCATTCTCAGAGGGATAAATAAAGTTATAAGTAGTAAATAGCTGATAGTTTTGACTTTCTGTTTTGGACTAAAATGCAAAATAAATGTCACATTTTTTTGGCCTTGACAACAAAGTAGCATACTACTGTTAATTTTGACATAATGCACACTGTAAAAAATTACATACATGCATTTAGCAGATGCTTGTATCCAAACTGACTTGAAAAAAATGCAATTTGTAAGGAGTCAACAATAATCATAATACTCAATACCAGGTTTATTAGGCAACTAGATTAGGGCAAAAAAGTAGTATATGGTGTAATAGTATGTTACTATTCCATTCTGAACATAATAGTGAGTCAAATATTTATATATGAATCTCTCGGTTCAGTATTAGTATATGAAAAGTGGTTTCCACAGGATGTTCAGTTACCTGAAAAAGGAAGGAGTCTCCAAGCGAGTTACTCAGGCAGAAGACAAAATCTTTTTTGGGGTGTTCCGGGACGGCCTGGACGATGCTGTTCTCTGCCCACACTGCATGTTTAGGAATGCTGTTGTGATCGATGCCCGATCGCCCGTCTGTCTCGTAGAAAAACAGAGTGCATCCTGGGAGGACAAATGAAAACATTCACTCAAGCATCATAAAGTAGTTAATGTGAGTTCAATTAACACTACAGACTGAGTCACTGTTTCCAGGGGAACAGGAGCAGGATATCCAATAGATTGGAGTTTTACAGCTTTATTGATTGACTTCTGCTCTCCAGTGGCCAAAATAAGAAATGCAGCACTGCTTTCTTGAATAAAATCCAATATAATGTGCACAGACTTATTGGATAGTTTTTTTCAGCTTTGACTTTATTTGGTTTTCACACTGCTGGATAAGATACAGAGCTTTCTAACGTCAATACTCTTACATAGTGTGTATCAGTTACTTCGTCAAGGATCCAGTTGGAGTCATTAAGATTTTTTTTTTTCTTTTTTTGGAAGGAAATTAATACTTTTATTCAGCAAGGACATATAAAAGTCATGTTTTTTTTATAGAATACTGCATTATTTATCCGAGCACATTAATTTGCCTCTTAATCTTTGATCAAAATAACTTCCTCTCCCTCTTACAGCTCATCTCTTCTTTGATGACATTTATTGGCACGAAGGCGGGGCAACCTGTCAATCACGAGATCCACCAATAGCAAACCACAACCATCCAATCAATTCCCCATGGACAAAATCAAGCCCCGCCCTACATTTGTTCTTGTTCGAGAAGCAGTTTCACTCGGATTTATGTCACAATAAGGAAAAAAGGACTATTGCAACTTCAGTTTCATGCCAACTTTGAATTTATTCTAATATGCAGCATATCAGAATGATTACCGAAGGATCATGTGACACTGAAGACTGGAGTAATGATGCTGAAAATATATACATATATTCATAGAAAACAATCATCTTTTAAATTGTAAAAATTTTACTGTTTTTACTCCTATTAGTAGCTGAAAACATCAAATATGCCAGAATATGTAATAAACAAGTGTGTCAGAGGTGACTAGTGAATGATGGGCTTTTTAATGCTGCAGATCTTTTTCTGGACCTACCCACATAACACAACACAACAAACATAATCTTCCCTTTCTCTTTCAAACGCTTTCACAGGAAGTTGTAAAACCTGTTTATGGTGTCAGGTAACCGCTCACATCTTTCAGAAACACCACACACACACACACACCTTTGAGGGACACCCAGTAGCTCTTCCACTTGCGACGAGGGGCAAGCTCCACCTTCTTGTTCTTTTTATGCACCAGGAAGTTTTTGACGGCGAGGCGTCCGGCTTTGCGCACCGTACCCTGTACGGCGGCCACGTTTAGCAGCGGGTCCGTGTGGTAGGCGGAGCTCAGCGTCACGCTGCTCTGCTCGTCGCTGAACGCTGAGCTTCTCTCCTCGGGAACCTCCGCCGGGCTCACGTTCTGCTCCAGCTCCTGACGGAAGTTCTCATAGACACCCTGATCAGAGACACACAGATCTGTTATCACCGTACAGATGCTAAACTGCATCACAAACGTACAAATAACATACAAATCTACCTCTGGTCTCAAGTACATTTGATCATAGTTTGTTCTTAATGACAACATAAAATAAAAATGAAGAGTTTGGTTCCAAAACGCGATAAACACCATTTTTAAAAAAAATTAGTTTCTGCCAAAATCAGTATTGTATCTGGTCGGTATTGAAAAGTCATTCATTAATTTTGCGCAAAATGCGATATCTGTTGTGTTATTCTGTCATGTTTTCTCCCTTTCTTTCCAAAACGCGACAAACGCCAGTCTCCCTTCTCTGCAGAACACGATATATCCGCTCAACCAATCACAGCGCACCATTCCACGCACTGTAAACAGTAATGGCGGCGCTCTGAATACACCCGGCATCCTAGTTTTCCTTATCTGCTTTGTACTTTGTGATCAACAAAAACAGAAAAATGAATAATTTTGAGGGCATTGATGAACCTGTGGTGGTTTCTGCGGTGGGGAAGAAACGTAAGTCATGGAAATGTAATCATTTACGTGAGGAGATTAAGAAGATGAGGCACTCGAGTCGGGAGGAGGAAAAATGAAGGCTGTTGCTTGTTCCACGACAGCATCAAACGTCTGTCACGGTCCCCAAAACTGAATCATGAGCAGTTTTTAAAAGCATTTTTTAATACCAGTGTACTCTGCAAATGTGTTTATTTGAACCGTGCAGTGGCGCCAGATACTCTTTAATCGGTAATGACAAATGGAGACATAATTAATTTATAGCATTAACAAGATGACTCCTTGAATTCATTTTGGGAACGACGACTGAATGTATTTTTAGTCAAATGGCTGTATAAAAGATTAGTATTGACAAAGTTCAGAGGCTGTCATATATGTGAATCAACTTACTTTGTTGTGTATTTTCAATATGAAAAATAACTTTTATATTGATGGATTAATTGCATTTTGGGAAAAAATTATCTGTTTTTATAATAAACCTTTTAAAATCAAAATGTAGATTTGAATTTTTTATTTTTTTATAACCAAAAGATGCTATGTGAAAGGTTTTCATGCCACTTTCTTGGTAAAGAAAACACCTTTTTACTCAAATTAATCAAAATGGAGTTAAAGTGTTTTGGAACCAAACTCTACAAATATACCCTATTTACTTCCTTAATTAAAGCCTATGATATCTTATTGTATATAATGTATCATTTAGAAATGTTTTCCTAATATTGCATTAAAACGTAAGAGAGTTGGGCGCCTCTCTGAAATATCTTAACATTTTATTTATCAAAATGTCATATAAAACTAAAAAATGTATAAAAAAAAAACAATTAAAAACATTAAAAATGACGTAAGATGCTAGCGTTGCATCTATCTGATGTTAATCCGTTTTTACTGATGTTCGGATGGAACATTTTATAACAGAAGAACTGAAGTAAACAGTAATAAATAATTTTGCCCACCTGTGTGCCGTCTGAGGGTCCCGCTCCAGCCCCGCTGCTGCTCCCACTGTCGCTCCCGGTGAAGGCGCCCCCTGCTGATGTGGAGTATACGGAGAACGACGCAGACATGGTCTTGTAGCGTCGAGCCTGATGCTGAGACGCCTCGCTGTCCCCCGTCAGCCCATCGATACCGCTGTCCTCATAATCACTGCCGTCTCCTGCAGTGACATCCTGAACACACACGGATAGAAGGTCGGTGTGAGATACATGTACTGCATAATCCACTTTTCAGAGTTAGTACAGACTGAAAGAAAGATAAAGACTAAGATAAACGTGGCTCTTCTCCAACACATCTTCATTCCTCCTACCTGTAGCACGTCATGTCTTCAGAAGCAGTGGACATGCTGAAGTGAACATGTTACAGACGGTGACGCAAGTCTGAGAGACCACAGCACTGTCTGAACCATGTGTGTTGAGTTATAGTGCTGTAAACTTTACTGTACAATACCACACTGTACTGCTGCTGGGGAATGATGGGATATTACCCACCAAACTCGGCATCTAGCGGGAGTCACATGACTGGACTGTGCGACCTGGCATGCCATTCATCTTCACCGATGGTGCCTCACAGGGAGGGAGAGTCACAGTGATTTCCTGGTTTTATCTTTTTCTTTGTTGCTCTAGCAAATGCCTACATGTAACTGAAACACTTACGTATGTATATGCAAGAAATATAGTCAAAAATAAATCTAGACCTCAACTCTCTCTACCTTTCCTCCTCATTCTCTCTCTCTCACTCACGTTCCTCTGTCAGTTACAGCTCATTAGCATGACAAAAGAAGCGAGCTGTTCTCACAGAAGTCTGACTCCAGGATCTGGATCATCAGGAAAAAACAACCAGCAACATATGGACAGTGTGACAGTCCACTACCCACAATGCACTATGGCTGTCAACACACGTCAGAGAGGATGACAGTTAGTATGTCCATAGAAAAGCACTGTTGTGGTACTATGGGGTACAGTGATGTTAATACCATGGTACTTTGATATATCATGGTATTTACAAGGTACTGCAATAAACAGTACATGTCTTTAAAAATGATTGGACATGGTAGTATAATGGCATTTCATTATAATTTATCTATAAATATATAAAACATGAATACAATTGAATTTTATGGATTTTTTATGTTTAAAAAAAATATAAAATATAAATACTTTAACACATATTTTTTTAATTATTTGGTATTTTTTATATTTTATCTATAAATATTCAAATATTATTATTTTTATAGTTATTTGTTTTTTTGTTTTTTACCTTTACAAAAAATAAAATATAAATACCATTAAATTTTTATTAATTATTTGTTTTTATATACAGTCAAACCAACATTTATTCAGACACCTTGAACATTTCATCCATTAACTCAGTTTATTCACTATAGTTTAAAAAAAAAGGTAATAAAATATGACAAGATCTCAGAGTTAAACTGTGTCAGAAAAAATGTATCTTAATTATGTCAGATAACACTTAAGCAAAACATGGTCAGGTCAAAGTGTCTGAATAATTTTTGGTCCCACATTTTTATCAATTTTACTGGTAACCAGATGAAGAATGTTTGAAGAATTTTTGGGTATTATATGTCACAGTTTACTTTATTTTGCTATCCTCACTTACAGAAATGAACTATAGTGTCCTGCATCAACTAGTAAAAATATCTAGTGTCTCAATAATTTTTGGTTGACTGTATATAAGTGTGTGTGTGTGTGTGTGTGTGTGTTCTTGTTTATATTACATTGTGGGGACCAAATGGCCCCACGATGTAATAAAAACCTGAGATTACCTATATCGTGGGGCCCAGCCAGCGGTCCCCACGAGGGAAATGGATTAATAAACATACTAAATGATGTTTTTTTGAAAATGTAAAAATGCACAATGTTTCCTGTGATGGTTAGGTTTAGGGATAGGGGTAGTGTAGGGGGATAGAATATACAGTTTGTACAGTATAAAAACCATTACGCCTANATATATATATTTTTTTTTTTTTATAATATTATTACCATTACATTTTTGTTAGTTTACACCAACAATTGACTGGGGTGAAATCTAGTGAAATCATAACACTGTCTGATGTGGAACAATAGTGGAGTTTGTGTGAACTGAACTCACACACAAATGAGTCATTCATATGTACAGTCTCTCTACATGAGGAGATTCTAATGGATTCTGGGGGATTAACCGCAGCGAACATTCACAGCAAGACTGAAATTCCCTACAGTACACCTACACTAGCACAACATTACACTCACATTCACACAGCACACCTACAGGGCGTTCACTCTTAAAGTAATTGACTCTAATCATTCAAACAAAGTTATTCATTTTCAGTGAGAGTTGCCAATTTGAGACAACATAAGTATCCTCAAAGTTGTACAGAGTTCGACTTTATGTAAATGTCTAACATGATGCGGTGGTGACCAGTTGGAGAATAAATAGTGGAGCTCAGATCATGTAGAAAAGGCTACTAGAAACAAAAAATAGAGTGACTTAGAGATCGCTGTCAGTGTGTACAGGACCCACCTTCACACCAGTTTTGGAGAAGCTAGTTATAATTTAACTACACAGAAGCTACCATTTCAAATACTTATCTGCACTACACTTAACAAACATATGAAACCTTTTTCAGTTTCTGTTCTTGATCATTTTCACTTAGTAAACTAGACTGATCAGGACAATATTGCTCACATACAGTCAAACCAAAATCTATCCAGACACCTTGATTCATTAATTCACTTTATTTACTATAGTTTAAAAAAAAGGTAATAAAATATGACAATATCTCAGAGTTAAACTGTATCAGAAAAAATTAATCTTTATTATGTCAGATAACACATAAGCAAAACATGGTCAGGTCAAAGTGTCTGAATAATTTTTGGTTTCA
The DNA here is from genome assembly GCA_003731715.1 of Anabarilius grahami. NCBI lineage: Eukaryota > Metazoa > Chordata > Actinopteri > Cypriniformes > Xenocyprididae > Anabarilius > Anabarilius grahami. The sequence continues at coordinate 432,196 of RJVU01047928.1, read as the reverse complement.
AATTTTTATCAATTTTACTGGTAGTCCACCGTATGAAGAGTTTTTGGGTATAATATGTCTAATATAATATTGCTAACCTCACTTACATAAATGAACTATAGTGTCCTGCACACACTAGTAAAAAATGTCTGAATAATTTTTGGTTTGACTGTAGTTATTATATTATATATATATTTTAATTATCACAATAAAATGTTTGTGTAAAGTGACAAAAATATAATGGTATTTATATTTTGTATGTTTAATACATAGAATATATATATAAAAAAACAAATAAAGATAACATATAATGGTATTTATATTTTATATAGATAAAATCTAAAAAGGTACCAAAGAATTTAAAAATATATATGTATGTAATGTATTTATATTATACATTTTTATAGACAAAACACAAAAAATACTAATTATGAAAATATAATGGTATTTATATTTTTTTTATAGTTATACATAAAATATGAAAAATTCTAAATAATTACAAAAAATAATTGTATTTATATTTTACAATTTTATAGATCAAGTTTAAATGAGTTTTTATTGTTATATTCATTTTATTTAAAGTTTTAGTAATTTTTTTTCTGATCTTTTGTCATTTTTATTTTTATTTTTTATTTTTATTAGGTCTATATAGTTTTTATTAATTTTTATTTCAGGTTTAGTTTTAGTTATTTTAGTACATGAAGTTACAAGTTTCTTAAAAATAAGAAATGCTGTCTTGGCAAAACGAAGACAGCATTTTTTTTTTTTTTTTAGTTTTAGTATACAATAATATCCCTGGATACAACACAATTGCATTATTTGGGGTATAATATTGAGTAACATGGAGCAGGGACCAATAAGAGTCCAATAAGATTTGACTGTGGGCGGGGCTTCCCAAGCAAAACTCACCTGTATGGTTTGTGCCCGCCTCCCTTGCATGACTCCTTGATGATTGGTCGGTCCCTCTGACAGACAGTGAGAGCGGCGGCAGGGCAGTGTGTACGCTCCGTAGGCGGCGCCATCGTCCTCGCAGGGCGAGATAATTTTATCCTCGTCACCTTCTCTGCTTGTAGTGCCACCCTTGTGCCATTTGGCATAGCGTCCATGTGTCGGCCTGCAGGTGGGGCTCTTCGGTCCGTAGAGCTCGTCTAAAGAATTGGCGCGGGTTGAGTCCAGCAGCTCCTGAGCAGACGCCTGCAAACGGGCTTCACAGTCTTCCGGCGTGTCTCCGATCTCCTCCGTGCTGGTCAGGTGCTCCTGGCTCAGGTCGGATAAGGACACCTCCAGCGAGTCCTCCCTCCACATGTCTGCAGACTTGGAGCGTTTCTTCTTAAAGCTGGACCCCTCTTGGGAGCCGTCCCGTGTGTGCTGGACTTGAGTCGTGTCCTCTGGTGGCTCGGCGTCGGGCGGTTTGGCGGTGACGGTGTGGGACGTGGTGGGAGAATGGGCCGGATGGTTGTGGAAGGACATGGGTCGGAGATTCATGGCCACACGGTCCACCCATATGGGGCCACTGAAGTCGGGCAGCATGTCTGAGTCGTTGAAGGGCTCTAGGCCGTGGTCAGCCAGCGACTGAGGGATGCTGGGAGTGCTGCTGGAGCGGGTGCTGGTCTCGGAGTTGCGGTGCTCCGGCTTTCCAGACGGCGTTCGGCGGGAACAGTACGTCTGCTTGCTGGACAGACGGAGCGAGCGGGACATGTGCTTACGGGAGAGGTGCCGCTGACCGTCTCCATAGTAACCATGGCCGCTGCTATGACTTTCTGTGTTACCCATGGCTCAGTATCTGCAGCAGACGAAAAAAAAACAAAAAAAACACAGGTGATGAAACAAAATTTTAAATATTTTAATGAAAATACAGTACAGTCTAATTACGAATAAAACTTATGAGCTGGTTCATTTTAGTGAATCATATAACGTGTAGTTAAAGATAGATATTATGAAATTTATAAGTATTATTTAAGAAAGTAATACTTTTAAATATATGAAAATATGCATGAAATATATTAACTTTTTTTAAATATATAATTAAATCCAATTA
>RJVU01047928.1:414455-429738 GCA_003731715.1 Anabarilius grahami | reverse complement strand
CACACATTTTACATAATAATAAAATAACAAATAAAAATATTTTTTTACATAAAACTGAAATTTCATTTTTTTTTTCATTAATAATATTTAAAACAAAAGGTGTGTTTATATACATATTTATTTATTTGTTTATTTATTTATTTATTTTACTTTTAGAATTACATACTTAGTAAGCTTTAATATAATACATCACAAATTCAAAAATAAAATAAATTTTGATATATATTTTTAAATTCATTCTTAGCATATTCTTGAGATCATATTCACCCTGAATGAGTTTCACACGTGCATTTGCATAGTGCCATTCATTGAGTCTGACAGGTTCAGCATGACTGTTTCTGATATTACCTGCGGTGTGGCAATGACATCACAGTCATGATAGATTTCACTCTGCATACAGATCAGCTCCTACCACCATGCCGTTCGTGGCGTTATGGATGACTTCCAAAATCTGAAAAAAGAGAAGGAAAGAGAGTTATAAATTTGCTATTCAAAATTATCCAAACACAGCACTTTCTGAGGCGGTACAAGGGGAAACGCTGTTGTGGGATAAAATTAGACTAACCACAGAGAAATATGACAGAATTAGAACTGAAAGAGCGATTGAAGAGATTCGCCGCTGTGGTTGGAGACCACACATGTTCAGGCGCTCTGGACAGCTTCAACAAACGCAAGATGACGGACTTCACTCCGAGCCGCCACATGAGAGGCTGTGCGTGTGTGGTCGCAGATATATCAACCTGCGGTTACTGCTGCTTCCAATAAACAGCAGCATGAATGGAAATATATACACAATGAAATCCAAAAGACACATTTTTCATTCGGTATGAGAGAGAGGTCGGTTAGCACACACTGCTGAGTGTACTAATGAATAGCATGCTCGAAAATTATTCAGCTAAAAACAAACACCCCAGACATTTATATGCAGTGGAGAGACATGCACTAAATTTCCTGACACATACTGATCCGGTGGCATTAGATTCGCTAGAAACACAAAGAACTCACTCCACTGAGATTAGTTTCATGATTATTCTGAAGATTCTGAAGTAAAAAGCCTATTCATGCAGAATTTTCACAATGGATCCCTTCATAGCGAAAATCAACCATAAAAAAATAAACAGTAATATCACCAGCTCATGGTCAATGAGGAATTGCAGCTCCAGACATATGACTTATATGTTATGATCAGTGTTGGGGAAAGTTGGGGAAAGCATTACAATATGTTGTTACTCCCTAAAAAAGTAACTCATTGTTTTACTTAGTTACTTTTTATGGAAAGTAATGCGTTACATTCAGGGCTTGACATTAACTTTTTTGCTCACCAGCCACTGTGGCTAGTGGTTTTCCAAAGTTACTAGCCACTCAGCATTTTAACTGGCCACAATTTTGATGTTGGTAAATTACATTTTATATGATTAAAGTTGACTTTGTTATGCTTAAATGACTTTATTTTGAGTCATTTTACTTGATTTAGAAGATTTAAAACCCTTTCAAACTTTTAAATGCAGATTGACCACCCAAATCAAGACAACATTGTATATCAGCAGGTATGTACAGGTGGGCAAGAGGTGGACAATATGGGCTAATATGAGAAATTTTACAAGTTATTCGTGTTAGGCTATATAAAAGAACATAGAAGCAAATTACAAAAACAATAGTAAATTGAAAATAATCTTTTTTCAGATACAGTAGGTTTATTTAACATATAGCCTACATTTATTTAACATCTTTTGTTGTTTGCTTAACATTAATGACAGACAGGTATGCCTAATTTGGGCTTTTTATTAATTAGCCTAATTGGGCTGCTGAATGCATGGACGTAACTGACACATATCCAGTTATTACCCACCTGTTTACGTCCACTTAAGCCATAACCGACTGTATTCACGCGAGATACTCCACACGATGGACATTTAGACATCTGTGTGCACCACAGTCTATGGTGTGCACGTGTATTTGACTATTCAGACGCGAAGAGAACTGATCGCGCGCGACAGAGAGAGAGCGCACGCGAGAGAGTGCTTCTGTTGTGTGTCATTCAGCACAATTCCGCCTATCCCTCCTTCACTAACTGCACGTATATAACGAATTGTGTGATTGGACTGTAATTTTGTGCTACGACGATCTTCGACGATCATTTGGCTGTAAACTGAAATTATATTCAACCCGCCAAAGTGGCTAGTGGGAGTGGCTGTCTTACCCGCCACAGCTGAAATCTACCCGCATTTGGCGGGTATTAATGTCAAGCCCTGGTTACGTTACTTTTGTGTTGCTTTTTCTCACCTGGGCTGGGCTTGCTTGTTTGTTTTTTGATAACAAAAAGTTATTATATTTTTGGCAAATGTAAAGGCCCTTTCACACCATAAATAAAATGAAAAAGCCTCAGGCTGAAGGAAACAAAAACAAAAAATGAAACACAAAGACATTGACAAAGACATTGGTTAATAAAGTGAGATTAAATACATAAAGTGTATTTTTGTTATTTAACATATTTAATTAGTGCAGATTTGCGTAATATTCAGAGTTTACATTTCACTATTTTTATTCATTTTGAGGAATACTGAATCTGTTTTTGTGCAAGTGAGATGAGTAAACGCATGTTCACATTTAGTCTAGAACTACAATAACCATCAAGTTCACACACCACGCCTCGGCACTTACTCCCAATCTCTTTTGTTTCGAATCAGTAGATTGAAGCGTATCAAACTGGCAAAGTCACGCCCCCAGTGGTGAACCATTGAAATTTCAAAACACTTATGACTTAAAGAAGCCTTGTTTACTGAAATCACGTGACTTTGGCAGTTTGATACACTCTCCAAACCACTAATTCGAAAAAAAAGATTTGTAAAGCTTCGAACCTTCATGAAGCAGTGTTTTGAAATCGCCCATCACTAGATATTGTTGAATAAAGTCGTTATTTTGTTTTTTTGGTGCACAAAAAGTATTCTCGTCGCTTTATAATATTAAGGTTGGACCACTGTAGTCACATGAACTGTTTTAAATATGTTTTTAGTAGCTTTCTGGGTGTTTGAAAGTGTAAATTATCTTGTTGTCAATGCAGGCCTTACCGAGCCATCAGATTTTATCAAAAATATCTTAATTTGTGTTCTGAAGATGAACGAAGGTCTTACAGGTGTGGAACGACATGAGGGTGAGAAATAAATAACAGAATTTTCATTTTTGGGTGAACTAACCCTTTAAACACCATTGACTTTCTCACATTTCATAACTGATTGTTGCAAGTTTGAAAATGTGCATGTCTCCATTTGATCTGACAAGACTTTTTAGTTAACAACATTCCAAACACAAAGCTATCATATCATTTCGGAAGATTTAGAATGTTGTATTTGTATTCATATAGGATAGTAGCTGTATGCACCACTTTTATGATGCTTTTTTGGTTGTTTTTGGACCTTCACAGCCCATAGTCAAAATATGCTTTCAAGAGCTGCCCTGATATAATTTAAAATATCTTATTCTGTGCTGCACAGTAGACAGAAAGTCATACAGAATTGGGTCAACATGAAAGTGAGTAATTGATTAGAATTTTTATTTTTAGGTGAACTATCCCTTTAAGATCAATCAACATTAAGGCCGTGATATACCTCAAGAGAAATCGAAGAACGAACTAGTGTGATGTCATTTCGAACCAAATCAGGCCAAAACGAAATTCAATTGGAGCTCATTTCTGGAGTTCAAAACAGCTTGCTGAAAAGTTTGCTTTGGCTGGTAAACACCTTCAAACTACCATTGGCCCATGGTGATGATATAATAGGTAGGTGTGGCTCTAAGGCTCCGCCTTCTTTGACGTGAAAATCTTCTCTGGTTCACTTCTTCTGTTCTGAGGTCAGACGCGAGTAAAAACATGAACACACTGGAGAGCTGCTTTAAAGTTGAAACTGAAGCTGTAATTCTAATTGGAAGTAACACTAACACTGGTTTTTCGTATTTAATACTGTAAAGCTGCTTGCTTTAAAGCAATATATTGAATAAAGTGGTGTGACATGACTGGAGTGCTGAATTGCAGAGCTTGTGCAAACATATCCATGTCAGTAACATTCACTAACATTATGCCACTGTGAAGTATTTCAAACTTCTTTTTCCCCTGTAAGCGAACAAAGAAAAAGAACTTTGCCAAGAGTATATCAGGGCCTTTAGTTTCAAGAAGTAAATCTCTGTACTTCCTATAGACGGCAGGGACCAGAGGGATCAGCCTGGAGCTGTTTTAGATTCTCTCCTATCTTGTCTTCATTCTCTCTGTCTCCTGACTAACACACCAGAGCAGATCTGGGATCTGTGTGCAGCGGAGCTCAGAGACGGTAGTGAAGGCTCATGACGGAGCTGCTAACTCAACTGCAAACAGAACCGAAGCATCAGGACCAGAACGCAGAGTTCTTGTTTGGCACATAAAGAGCCGAGAAGCTGACAGGAGACATCTGAGGAAAGCGGAAACAAATCTGGGTAACAAGTATTTGATTCGCGTGCGTGTCTCATCTGTTTCTCATTTCTCACTTTTAGCTAGCCTGTAGTAAATAAATGAATAGTGCAAAAAAAGAAAGCTTTGTTTTGTTTTCCAGTAATAATATCAATGCATCCATTAAATTAGATCAATTTAAATCAAAAGCAACATTTTTAAAACAAGAAAAAAAATACATTCTTTTAAAACTAATCTTAATATCATATAAAATAATCTCATTTTATGGATGTTTATATATTTTGCTGGAAAACAAATAGTCTCCTATCTATGTACCATTCTCACAGTCTCTACATCTTGTTTGTACTCTGACCTTTTCTGTGGCGAGTCATAAAATGTGTCAGAATAATTCCATCCCGTTGCACGATGGCGCAAAACTCCAGGAAATGTAAACACTGAGAAATTCTCCTGTGTCTCCGTGGAAACAGGGCCAGCTCTTCACTGATGGAGTGGGGTACACACATGCTAGCGTAAACCATTAGGATAACACTAAAATAGAAGGCACTTGAACACAGGGCCAGCAACATCCCCAAGTGCTTGACCAAAGTTCTCACACTACAGCAGCTGAGAGCAAGTGCTCATGGGTAAAAACATGCGAGTTCAGGACATCAGCTCGATGTGCCCGCAGGCATCAGGCTGTGATTTAAAGAGCTGCCTACATCATCCCATATATTACTAAACGAATGTGAAAAGGTTACAAAACAATCTTCCACCATCATGATAAATCTACTTCCTGTTAAAAAGAAAGACTTCTCGGATGGATGGATGGATGGATGGATGGATAGATGGATAGATGGATAGATGGATAGATAGATAGATAGATAGACAGACAGACAGAAAGACAGACAGACAGAGGCCCGGTTTCACAGACAGGGCTTAGATTAAGTCGGGATTAGGCCTTAGTTTAATTAGGCCATTTAAGTAGCTTTTATAAATTTGCCTTAGAAAAACTACTGGTGTGCATCTTAAGATCAATGAACAATGGCACTGATATATTTTAAGATATGCAAGTGCAAGTTGCTTTCAGTTAAAACAGCTCAAACATGGATTTTAGTCTGGGGCTAGCTTAAGTCTTGTCTGTGAAACTGGCGGATAGTCTCTCCTCTAAGTGAAGACATAAACCATCCCATGAGCCTGTTTAGCTGTAACTAATGGCCGTGTCGTGCCTTAACCAACACAAATCAAAACACACAAGCTCCCTCGACAGGGAAAATAACCGCTCTATATCACAAGACCATCAGGATACGTCACACTCACACACTCTCCAGCGGGAGCAGTCGGGCATGACCTGTTCATGGAAGAGCTGATGAATGCTGAAGAACAGAGGAGGACAAAAACAACCAGATAACTGCAGTGGTCCTTCTGTGATTCAAACTGAGTGTATAAATATGAAACACCCTTTCACATTCTTAACCAATCACCATTTTAATCATTTAATTCATCCGTAATGTTTTCTAAGTCAAGTACCACTGTTACTAGTACTCATACCAAAGACAGGGTTAGTGATTTAAACAAACCCTTAACACTAAGAATTAAACTAGAGCATGTAAGCAACATCCAAGCAACTTCAAAGCAACATTCTAAAAATACTCAAAATGCCTTAGCAACACCCTAGCAACCACCCAGAACACCCTAGCAACTTCAAAGCAACATGCTAAATAATTTACTAATACAAATGGGGGCTCGTACGGGATTTTAACCCGGGACCTCTCGCAAAAATAAAAAGTTGTCTGTTATTATTATTTCATGGACCTGAGCTAACGCAAACTAACAAGAGTATTTTTTATTAACTGAAATTAACAAAGAATAATACTGTAACAAATCAATTGCTCCTCATTACTTAGAGATTTAGTTCTCTTCGGAATTAAAATTTCCTGATAATTTACTCACCCCCCCATGCCATCCAAGATGTTCATGTCTTTCTTTCTTTAGTTGAAAAGAAATTAAGGTTTTTAAGGAAAACATTCCAGGATTTTTTTCCATATAGTGGACTTCAACGGGTTGAAGGTCCAAACTGCAGTTTCAGTGCAGCTTCAAAGGGCTTTACATGATCCCAGGAATAAGGGTCTTATCTAGCAAAACAATCAGTCGTTTTCTAAAAAAAATAAAATGTATATACTTTTTAACCACAAATGCTCGTCTTGTACTAGCTCTGTAATGCGTCACGCATTACGTAATCACGTTGGAAAGGTGACGTAGGCAGAAGTACCGCGGTAGGGCGAAAAACTCCATCTCATTTTCTCCTCCAACTTCAAAATCGTTTTACCTTTTTTTGAAAAGGCCATTTGACTTCGCTTTGTAGACACTGGATCGGCACTTTCGCCTACGTCATGTGTGACCTTTCCAATGTGATTACATAATGCGTGACGCATCGCAGAGCTAGTACAAGACGAGCATTTGTGGTTAAAAAGTATATAAATGACTGATCGTTTCTCTAGATAAGACCCTTATTCCTCGTCTGGGATCATGTAGAGCCCTTTGAAGCTGCACTGAAACTGACATTTGGACCTTCAACCCGCTGAACCCCAGTGAAGTCCACTATATAGAGAAAAATCCTGGAAATTTTTCCTCAAAAACTTTAATTTGTTTTCGACTGAAGAAAGAAAGACAAACATTTTGGATGACGGGGGTTTAAATTATCAGGAAATTTTAAGTGAACTAATCCTTTAATGTTATTTGCTGCAGTAATGAGACCTTATTATGTTTACAAAATCTTGTTAACCAGCTCATTACTGGTCCTCTCATTTATATGCCACCAAAAACAAGTTGAAGACAGCACTAAACTCAAATGCAAACCTACCACACTCATTTATATTCAAAGCATGTTTGTTTTATCAACAGTTATTGAGATGAGCTCCGGTGTGAAATATCCTCTCTGTGAATAAAGGCCTGCTTTAGCTGATATGATCCCTAGCAGAGAAAAAAACTGTTGCATCAAATCCAGTCATGACGTCAGGCAAATAACCGAAAGCCATAAACATCCTGGAATGAGTGCCTGTCATCCCAAATCCCAATTCACAGAGGTGTGCAAACAAACACGCCCAGGGGCTCCATCACGCGATCTAGGAACCCGCTTTGCGGCTCTGTGTGTTTACCTGCAAATCTCCCAAAAGATGTGACAGGTGTATTTTGCTGTCCTTTGTTATTAGAGTCCCCTGAACACACATTAGAGACATACCATGACCTGTCCAGACAGGAGGACAGCGGTCTCTGAAAGTCAAGCCGATCAGCTTTAGGGATGCAAAGGGCTGAAAGCAACACCTTTTGCCCCAAAGCTCAACCTGACGTGTGTTTCTCAGCGTGGGAGCTGGAGAACGCTTAGAGACAGCTGGAAACAAAACCTAAAACTCATCAGGAGCTGCAGGGTGGAAAAGCAGGAATGTTTCCTGCCAAGAAAATCAACGAGGGCCCGTTTCTGACGTTCATGCTGGGTAATTAATTCACAGCACTTTATAGAAGTACAACAATTACTAGAAAACTGGATTATATAAGACAGCAACTCCAAAACCAAATTCAAAATAGATTAAATTAACCTGAATTAATCACCCCCAGAGATGATCTTGTTTGTCTGACTAATCCAGTGGACTGCAGTCAAATTTACCAACGCTAGGTCAAATTTTGTGTGTCATTTCAACAGGAATCCGCAATTTAGAGTTTCATGTGAAAAACTTCCTCATGCATAATGTACTCATGTTCAAGTTGGTCACGCAGAATCACCACATTGACCAATAGTGCTTCATGCATTACTACGCAACTGACAATGGACCTTTTTGCTAAATTATGCAGTTCACATCAAATGTATTTGTACAGTGCTATTCACAACACTCATTGTTTCTGGTGTTAGTGTTTTTAATATCTTAATACACTCTAAAAATGCTGGGTTAAAAACAACCCAAGTTGGGTTGAAAATGGACAGACCCAGCGATTGGGTTAATTTTACCCAGCAGTTGGGTTAAATGTTTGCCCAACCTGCTGGGTAGTTTTATTTTACTCAACTATTGTTTAAAAATTAGTGTATTGCTTGCTTAAAATGAACCCAAAGTATGTTGGAAATGAGCATTTATTAATATGTTTAATAAATGAACATTTATTAATAAGTTTAATGACTAATAATTAAACAATAAACATTTTTGCTTATTAATAAATGTTCACCCTTTAATTATTACTGTTGCTTCTAGTAATTATGTGTCTGATTTTTAATTTCAAACCTATTTTGGGTTCATTTTAATCCAGCCATATAGTAATTTTTAAACAATAGTTGGGTTAAATAAAACATGTTGGGCAAACATTTAACCCAACCACTGGGTCTGTCCATTTTCAACCCAACTTGGGTTGTTTTTAACCCAGCATTTTTTTTAGAGTGTAGTATGAGTATACAGTTGAGATTTGCTATATAGTATATATTGCTTTACATGTGTACTGTATGTATGCAGATAAAGTTAGAAACTATATCCAACCTTTAGTTCCCTGAAAAAACCTGAAATGGAAACAACTGCTATTTACATGCCAGGATAAGTGTAATGTTTTTGTGACATGCTCCAGGGGTGATCCTCTTTTACGAGATGTTTTTATGAGCGTGATATTGGAGATGGTCTGAAAACAAGCCATTCTGGTAATACCCACAATACACCTGGAGAAAAGAATGAGCAATATGAGTGTGCTTTTAAATGGACATTCACAGTTTCAGCTCTGCCAAATATATTTCTATTAAACTGGACAAAGTCTTCAAGCAAGTTTCTATGCCTTCAGCTGCTGCTCCAAATTTCCCAAGTTCCCTATTTTGCATCACAAAGAGGGGAATTTTAGGCAATTCTATAATTTTCTATCCTTCTTCATCAGGATTAGCTGTAATGCTGTTTTGTTGTCTGTTTTGCTTGCTAAATTAGTTCAGAAGCCGTAGAAACGTTTAATTGAGAAACGCCAGGAGGGGCATTGCAGCACTAATGAAAACAGCACAGATTTACCATCTGCCTGAAAGAGACACCGAATGCAACATAAAACACACAGCCAGTGTAATGAGGTTCAGAAATATAAGAACATTTTATGATTTTAAAGTATGTGCCTCTGGCAAAACTGTGCAGGGAGGTCACTGTGGTGTGATGAATGATTGACAGGTCTTTCAGAGGATCCCCTCGAGTGACAGGTCGACTCAATATCCAGACACACAGAAGACCTGAGAGACAACCAAATTAGTAGAAAAGATCCAGCAAAAAAGAACCATAATAGTGCTGTACAAACCTTGAATTAATTAGCGTAGTTGTTTGTATCAAAAATGCAATAAACAGCCTGATATCCATGTTGTTTTAAACATACAGGAGGAGATTCGACAAATGACAAAATTACTAAAACTTAAAATAAAACTAAAATATGAAAATAGAAGCTATTATAAATACTATAATCGTATGTAAATAATATTAAAATAACACTGACTCGATTGGGGGGGGGGAGTAGATAGTCCCACCCCAAACGCACACCATTGGTTGAGTGATCTGTAAACATTAAAAACATAACTGACATTAATATAAACTAAATGCAGTAATAAAATAATAACATTACATCAAAGTGATCCTTTGAACGCTAATTTCAGACTGATCTCTACATACCCACATTAATTGGCCATATACTTCAGTATCTTTTGATGCCCCCAAAATTGCCCATATTTCCTGAGTTCCTCTCGGTCAGAGCAAATGCAGCATCCTGCCCTAATCTAGCAGCTTTGAAGCCCGTGAACGACGTGCTGATAGGAGGTGCAGGCATGCCCTAGCACCTCCTCAGGGACATTAGGTGATGATCCCTGCCCCCGTGCTTGAATAGGTGGAAGGGTTGTATGGATGGGGGATGGGAGGTGGGGGTAGACATACCTGAGACCCCCGACAACAAGCCTGACAAAGAAAGAATTTCAGAAGTACAACCCCAGCTAACAGGGAACATTCTCAGAACGTTCAGGCAAGGTTCTCTCAAAGTTCTTCTAGTAACATTAATAGAATGTTTGTTTAAAGTTATCTGATCCGTCATCCGATACATCATTCATGGAACTTTTTTCTGAAACTTTGTTTGTTCTGAAATATTTTTTCAATCCACAATTCAACTTATTTCAGAATGTTCAAGGAACTTTCAAAAGTAACGTCCTATAATATTTGCAAAACTGTAAAGTGTAATGTTCCCTTAACATTCATATAACCCAGAAAAACATTTTAAGAACATTTAAAAAAAAATGGAAAGTAACTTTTTCATAACTTTAAGGGAACGCTAGAAAAACGCGTTTTTCCATTCTACTGCGCTACTTTTCCATTATTTTTCTATTTAAACGAACTAGACAGACGTCTTTAACCGTTGCGCTTGCATCTTTTGCAGTGTCTCGCGCATGACAAGCTAGGGCTGGGCGATTTTTCAGATTAATTCGAATTTAATGTTTTGCCATGATTTGATTATTTTTTAAATCGAGAAATCGATAAAAATGTTAGCAAGCGTTTCAATTAGACATGTTGACAATACAGCAATGATAACCGTATTAAGAGAAGAAAATTATCTGACCTCAGGATGGTGTGCGGCGCGTCTGATTAACCGATAGAACAAAAATAGAACACATCACTATTCTTAAGCGGCTGTTCATTCAGAAATGCGTTATTGCGTTATAAAAATGAGACGCAGGCAGTGGAATGAGAAAAAAAGCTAAGATATTAAACGCGAGTTGAGTTTTTTTTTTACTTGACCGCCGTGTTTTTAGAATGCCGTTTCATGGGCGAGACGCTGCAAAAGACACAAGTGCAACACCTAAACTTGTCCGCCAAACATAAAAACAATAGGACAAATAGCGCAATGGAATGCAAAAACCTGTAAACCTGTTTGATATTTTATGTTTGCATGATGATGACAGGCTGAAAGCTGCTGTTGTTTTCTGTTTTTACAAAGCTTTTGCTGTTAATAATAGCCTATTACTGGTGTTATTTATTGCTATTACTTTTTGGCTGAGAAATATTTAGCATTTTCTTATTTTATATTATTTCTGAGTATATAGGATGTGTTTAAGATAAGTTTGTACAACATTTGCCTTCATATTTCAGGCATATTTTCTGCAAAGATATTTAACAAATTGTTTTACATTTACACGATGTTGATCACTGCATGTGTGGTGCACTTGGAACTGAACTTTTTTTAACCAGATTGTTAATAAAGAAAATGTTACTTGAATCATATTGTAGTTAAGTTTTTAAGTTGACTAGTTAAACAGTAAAAAAGAAATCAAAATCGTGAATCGGTCAATCGTTCTGAAAAAATTGAGATTTTATTTTTTTGCCATATCGCCCAGCCCTATGACAAACTTTAAAATCCACCTTTCAACATGCTTAAGGTTTAACCAACCAGTTCACCCTATTACTTGTGCCTTTAAGAAGCAAAAACAACAGAAGATAAAGTTCATCTCAAGCACAGAGGAAGAATGAGGTCACATGATTGACCTTTAAGACAATCTGCATGTGAAAACAACATTAGCATTAACAGTAATTACTGTGAAGGCTTAAGCAGCTCTGTGCTACATGTTTACACATGAAACGGGCCACTGTGATGTTTCTGACTGTCAGAGACCAAACAAACAAAAATGTGAGGGAAACTGCTAGGTTAAGAAATGGCACAGCAATGGTATCACCATGACATTTGGCACGGCCATGATACTTTTGACATTACTACTATAGTAGTAAAACTAATTACTAAAAACAAATAGGTTTTTTCTGCGTCTTGACAAAGTTTAAGCAGACTGAGAAAGATGGTCGAGTAATTTTTACCTATAAGCACATGGGTCAACATACTTTAATTCAATACTTATCCATATAAATGTGCCTGGCAAAAGTGACGTCATTTACAAATGCAAACTTCGGTGCACTACCCCTCACTGCTGTTTCTGTTGGTTCAGATGATGTTTTCTGAACTGCCACCTGTTGTTTCTGGAGAACGTGTGAAGTATAAACACCTCTGGAGCACGTCTGCATTTGTTCACACCAAACTGAACGTGTCAAGCATAAACAAGGCTTCACAATAGTATGATTTGCTCTAGAAGAGCCCACAGAAGAGCTTGCTTCAGGAAAAAGTGCTTGCAATGTGCAGTGCATTTTTTAAAACCGTGTTAAAGTTTCTGCTGCTACAAAAAATAAATAAATAAAAGACAAAGTTTACGGACGTTTTTTGGTTTCAATTCTTCTCATTTTCTTTCTATCACAATCTACAAAGGTAAATACAAGGATTAGCACACATACTGTACAGAAATCCACCAGCTGTGTGTAAGTTACAACTTAGCCTAGTTTTATTACATTTTAAGAGAGAGAACATTATGTGAAAAAATTACTTTGTTAGCGGCTCCTCAACACGAACCCGTGCTAAGCAGCCGCCGTGTGCATCGCTCCATGTTGTGCTTGTCAAATAAAATCAGTCATAATCAATAAATGTCATTTTTTTAAATAACTATTTATTGATCCTTATTTAGTTTCAAATACAGTTTCTGAATGTTATTTACATATAAAAACACTTATGTTATTTATGATTAAGTATCATATTTAATGGAAAATTTTACCATTAGTAACGTGAGGCAAAATTAGAATGAGGGATAAAAATTCACAGCATTTAAACACAACTAAGGGTAAACGTCATATTGTGCAACTACACATTACTTTACAGAGAGCTTACGACCTACTAGCTACGTTCTGCCTTAAAGGATTAGTTACCCCAAAAATGAAAATGTTCCCGTGATTTACTCACCCTCAAGCCATCCTAGGCGTACATGACTTTCTTCTTTCAGACGAACACAATCGGAGATATATTTAAAATACAGTACCCTTGCTCCTCCAAGCTTTATAATTGTTGTGAATAGGGGGCCACATTTTGAAGCCAAAAAAATGCATCCATCCACCATAAAAGTAATCCATACGACTCCAGGGGGTTATTAAAGGCCTTCTGAAGCAAAGTGATGGGTTTTTGTGAGAAAAATATTCATATTTAAAACTTAATTAACTATAATAACTAGTTTCAGGCAGACGGCCGTACGTACGCATCGATTTGCGGCAGAGGAGTGACCTCTGACCCGACGCATGACGTACTGATCAACGCGGAAGCACAGAGGATAGAGCAAAACAAAACACCGGTCACGAATTAGAAGTCTAAAATTAGAATTTTTAAAGAGAAATTTCAGAGGATTTTGATATAAGAGAAGAACTAGTTATTTGAATTCATAAATTTTCAAATATGGATATTTTTTCTTACAAAAATGCATCGCTTCGCTTCAGAAGGCCTTTATTAACCCTCCTGAGTCATATGCATTATTTTTTACAATGGACGGATGCATTTTTTGGGGCTTTAAAATCTGGTCCCCCCTTCACTACCATTATCAAGCTTGGAAGAGCAAGGATATTTATTAATATAACTCAGACTGTGTTTGTCTGAAAGAAGATAGTCAAATACACCTAGGATGGCTTGAGGGTGAGTAAATCANAATTAGAATTTTTAAAGAGAAATTTCAGAGGATTTTGATATAAGAGAAGAACTAGTTATTTGAATTCATAAATTTTCAAATATGGATATTTTTTCTTACAAAAATGCATCGCTTCGCTTCAGAAGGCCTTTATTAACCCTCCTGAGTCATATGCATTATTTTTTACAATGGACGGATGCATTTTTTGGGTGTAAATCATGGGGTAATTTTCATTTTTTGGGTGTACTAACCCTTTAAGAACAAATGGTGAAACCGTGTACAGAGTTAGTTACAAACTAGCTAGTAGTGTGGACTTTATGTTCCAATTTAAGAAAGAACTTACAAACGGCCCTATCCAGAACACTCGATCCAAACCAACAAAACTTTCTCAAATACATTCGAGGACAAACTTTTCCAGCTCAAATATTTTCCGAAAGACACGCGACAGCATGTGTTCCTCTGATTACCTGAGCCCCAGTGTGATACGCTGAGAACAGATTAACAAAATCCAGTTTCCAGAAAATCTCTTCTTCATATTATCTCAGTTTTTCCTCCACCAAACCCTGGGGTCTCCCCTCCGCCCCTCTTCCCTGCGCCGTGCAGCCGAGCGTAACAAGACAGGATTCAGACACACATGACTACACAAAGCCGCGTTGAAATGAGTTTACTCGCTCCGAGCTCCGATCACAGGCCTTTAATTTCCATCCGACTCCAGTACAATAACGCCCCCTGTTTCTCTCTCCGAGCTGGAAGATCAAGAACAAACTAACCGTGTACACAAGTCATAGACGACCACTTTAAAACAGCTGCTTTCAACCCCAGAGATAATAACCCTTCCATTAAATCACTCATCAAAACGGAGGGCGGAACAGGTATGAATGGTGTGTTTGATGCATTCTGGGTAAATGGAATTATAGGCTACATTAAGAGGAACAGGAAACTAGTGAGACAAAACCAAGTGAGCTGCTTACCAAGACCGAATCTTTAATGCACCATCAAAAATGAAAGATATAGCCAGATCAGCATACTTTGTAGAGATAATGCACAAAGAAAACAAAATCAGCCAATATGGCAAACGAAGTATGAGAAATGTCAACTATAAATAATTATTTCATTCGGTACTGTAAAGTATTGATAGAAAAGTTCAATAATACATTCATTTCATATTCCTTCGTTAAAATAAAAATGTATTTTTAACTCTATATTAAATATTTATTTAATAAAAAATTTCATTTGTTTTTATTTAATATATTAAAATGTGTATATTTTTTAATTAATATGTGTAAATTAATTTATTAAATAAAAATATAAACAATAAAGTCTAATCTAATTAATTAGCCAAGTCTCTAGAG
>RJVU01047928.1:342052-381077 GCA_003731715.1 Anabarilius grahami | reverse complement strand
GGCCCCTTTCCGGCGCTTGATCCCGCCAGTGCGGTTCCTCTCCCCTATGACCCATGGGGGGCCTGTGAGGGGGGAAATCGTGTCTTGGAGGGCCGTCGTGTCTTGGAGGACCATCATGTCTTGGAGGGCCATCGTGTCTTGGAGGGCCATCCTGTCTTGGAGGGCCATTGTGTCTTGGAGGGCCCATCATGGGCATCCGAAATCGGCCTGCAGGAGGTTCACCAAACATTGGGTTGGGGCCCCTGGGGTGCATCATTTGAGGGGGCATATTTGGAGGGGGATGGATGGGATGAGGCCCATTATTGGGGAAAGCAGGCATGAATGGTGGGCGGAGCCCCACAGGGGGGTGTGGCGGTAGAGGTCCCGGTCTGGGCCCCAGAATCCCAGTGAGATGTGGTGGACTGAGCGCTCCTGTTGGGTCCATGTGACTCTTGGGAAGCTCAGGAATGTCTTCTGAAGGTTCTTTGGTTGGGCTTTCTGATATTACGAAAGAAAAAGAAAAAACACTAGCTTTAGCATATTAATGATCTCGAACATCATTTACACATTTATCAATCTTCCAGTCCAGTTATGTGATATATTACAGGATATTCACCACATAATTTTATAGAGCATCCCTTCATTTTGTTAATATGGAATTGACTGGATGGATGTTTCATATCAGAACAGGATTGTGTAATTACATTTTGATAAGAATTTCAGGTTACACTTTATTTTAAGGTGTCTTTGTTACAGTGTAATTACACATTTAAGTACTGAGGAATATTACGTAACTACATGTACTTACTATGGGGTAAGATTAGGGTTTGGTTTGGTTTAGGGTTAGTTGCATGTAACTATGCATAATTTACAGTTATTACTATAGAAACTACATGTAACATTTGTAACAATGACACTGTAAAATAAAGTGTTACCGAATTTCAAAACCATAATAGTTCCTTTGGAGTAACATGCACTGATGAATCATTTTGAGTCATTAATCATTTACAATACGACCAGGAGCATGCATTAAGAAAGTAAATAAATATTTTGATTTCATGTTGAATTTAACTGTATATTGAGTCGCACTTGCTCAGCTGTACCTGTGATGGATGGAGGAGGACCGGCAGGGTTCATAGAGGCCACTGGGATGACAGGATGGAATCCTGTATGTAACAATTCATAATCAGGTGAATTTGTGTTATTATTTCACGCTTGATCTATCTATCAATCTGTGTCTGTTTTGTACCTGCAGGCATCTGTGGCGGGTTGAATCCAAGAGGAGGGAAAGGCGGAGGGGAGGCTCCTGTGATCATGGCTAGAGGTGGTAAACTCATGTTAGGAAGGGGTCCTGGGATGACATTCATTGTGGAAACAGGCTGAACCGAAGGGCTCTGTAATACAGAGAGGAAACGGGTGAGGAAGCGCTGTGTGAAAGGATATTAATGATTGAGAAATCCTAAAGATATGTTCATAAGGACATGACATGAGTAGGCAAAGAGTGTTTTGTGTTCTTTATTGCAAACAAAACACAAATAAACAAACTGGAAAATACTAATCGAAATACTAATTTAAATTTAATTTCCTGCCATCTGGAGTCATACATCCAAAACTAAAGATCTTACATGCACAGGTACTGTACAACATTCAGTTCCCATAAGATACAATGAAGAGGTTTCTTCTTCCATTACTTTTTTTTTGAAATATCAGCACAATCCATCGCCTGATCCTGGCATCATATACAGTCTGACAATGTCAGCACCCCAAAAAATTGAATTGATGAAAAGATTATGGAAGTTGGTATAAAATCATGTAAAGGTCATCCTTTTTACAAGGTGACTTGTTTTCACCAAAGACACATAAGTGCAGGATAGTTTAGAAATAATTCTACATCTAAACATTAACTCTATAGCATTATAACAAAGCCAATCTTTTGACTATCAGCATAAGGTCTGGTCCACTTTGCCACTTGTTCTGGGCCACCCACTTCAGGCTGGAAAACACCTCATGATTTTTGCCATGAAGTCTGGACAAGTCGACAATACTGGCGAAAGTCAGAGCCAGTCTGCAGATTTGTGTTGACTGATTTCACAGACTCTGTTGTTTAGCTTTAGACTCTGATTGCATTCAGTCAGAAGAGATCAAATCTGTTTGATATTCTGAGCCCATTTTAGAACACAGTTTCCGTTTGTTATGCGTCTCCTGGCAATTAGGAGCTTCTGCTTGAGGAACAACTTGAGAAATGTGTTTGTGTGATTCTCAGTCAGCAAGTGTATGCCTAACTTTTAAAAATTTGTTCTGATTTTAAAAGTCGTGTTGTGCGTTCCAGTCTTTCGGGCTTCAAAGCACCTGACTGGTTTTTATGTGCAGATTTTTTGTTTTTTTGCAAGGGGCATCTGAAATATCACAATAATAGACTACCAGTAGAAACTATTATTATTAAATATAAAGTATTAAAATAAAAAGTATTAACTGCACAGTGACCAAAAGCATTGGAGAAATGATCTGAATGTATGCATTAATGTAATAAATTAAATATAAGGAGCCTATAAAGGGACATGGTGTAGAAAAAAAAATATGAGATGGGAGGAAAAATTATTTGGCAATGCTTTTGCGTTCTCTCTGGAAACTTTGCATTCACTCACAAAATGTTTGCGTTCCCCCGAGAAACTTAGCGTTCACTCACAAACGAGCAAACGCAAAGTATCTTGGGAGAAAGCAAAACATTTGTGAGAGAATGCAAAAGCACTGACTTCTTATTTCTCCTCCCATCTCATATATTTTTCACCACCATGTCCCCGTAGGGCAGGGATGGACAACTCCGGTCCTGGAGGGCCAGTGTCCTGCAGAGTTTATCTCCATCCCTGATAAAAACTCACTTGCCTATAACTTTCTATTAATCCTAAAGACCTTGATTAGCTGGTTCAGGTGTGTTTGATTAGGGTTGGAGCTAAACTCTGCTGGACACTGGCCCTCCAGGACCGGAGTTGTCCATCCCTGCCGTAGGGGCTCCATCACAGACTAAGATAGACAAATAAAGTGTAATATATAGTTCTGTTTATGAATGGCTAGTAAACATGCTACTTTTTGTGTCAAATAAAATCTTTTGATGACACTCACTTTGAGCTCTTTGCTGAAGAACTAAATCACTGGATTCTCTATTGTATAAGTTGCAAACTTGATTTTGTTTTCAGATGATCTGTTAAAATACTAAACACCAAAGGACTTTTCATACTGTGCTTATCCACAGGTTATCGTCATTCTATTCCCTGCTTTCAGAAGCGGAGTTAGCACTGCTTTTTACCCAGGGTTATGAAAGACCTGCTCCGGAGCAGGATTAGTGATATTTTTCACTGTTAACCCTGCATTACGGTGCCAAGCTTGTACAGTGTGAAACCACGTGGTGTTAGATTGGTATGACTAGAGGCATAGCAACCGACAACCAATCAAGTGCCTCATATTCAAATGCTATGGACAGTCGCAGAAACACAACATATTATATAAACAGAGAGGGAAAATGTCAAAGTTTTTTTTTTACAGAAAACACGTGAATCGGAGTGAAGAGGATTCATTCTTAATTTTATAGTCCAATAAGTCCATTCAGGATAAACTTGATATGTATAATGTATAATATGAGTATGTGCAATACTAGAACAGGTTGAGTGTGGAGCAACAGCATGAGAAGAATGACCCAGGGTTCATTACTTCAAGTGTGAAAAGCCCTGAAGTTGCAGAAGCCAACCAATGAGATTAGAGCTGCTGTTTTCTTGTTAGCGTGCAACAAGATCCATGAATGACACGGTGACACTGGAACCACCAGGGTGTTTTGCTACTTTTGCTACTTTGACACACAAAGTAGGGCCTAATGGTTAGAGAGTCGGACTTGTAACCCGAAGGTCGTGGGTTCGAGTCTCAGTACCGGCAGGAAATGTAGGTGGGGGGAGTGAATGAACAGCGCTCTCTTCCTCTCTCATTACCCACAACTGAGGTGTCCTTAAGGAAGACACCTAACCACCAATCGCTCCCCGGGTGCCGCAGCAAAAATGGCTGCTCCAGGTGTGTGTGTTCAATACTCACTGCTGTGTGTGTGTGTGCACTTGGATGGGTGAAATGCAGAGCACAAATTCAGAGTATGGGACACAAGACTTGGCCACACAACGGTTTTTTTTTTTTGGTCATCTTTTAATCACCTTAACCACTACCTTTTTATGCCTAGTATTGTTTTTCCTCATTAACACAACAATTGGGAGTTGCAATTCTTCTCTACACTGCGCAGACAGAACAGAAGTAAGCAGAAACAGTTTTCCCTCCATTCACATGTAGTAAGCACTGAGACAAACATTCCTTGAATTTCAAAGTTTGACTAATCTAGCAACAATTTTTCCTCAGAAATTGCTCTGCAACAGCCTGCGAACTCAAGACTCGACGATCCAATGGCAATACCTCTGTAAATATTTTGTTTTGTTTTACATTGATAGAGGGAACTTTTTAGATTTGCTCAATTAATACTGATATATTAACTTTTCAGCACATATCTTTAGATTTCAATATTGCATTGAAGTTCGGTCCCAGACACACACACACACACACACAGAGATGATATCGGATATCCGCTGACCCTAGAGGCTCTCCATTAGCACAGTCCTGACAAACACCTCCGTACACAAACACTTATAATGAGCATGCAGAATGACAGCAGACTGAGGACATCTAGTGGCAAATTCACAAACTAAAGAATAATATATACTGTGGCTGCTTGTACTGGGGGAGAAAAAAACCCCCTCCCCAATACAAGTAGTTTTGAGTTTGGTGCATTGAACCATAAGACTCCAATATGCAATATTGGTCTCATTTCTGCAGCGAGACATGCTCAACACTGAGACAGAAGTGCTGAGTCTGACATATAAGTGTTAAGCTGTTAATCCTATATAGATGAACCTGTAAATGAATGAATGAATCTATGTCTCCAGTGAACCCATATGTGGCTAAAGAATCCCATTACAGCAGAGAAAACACACAGCTGCATTCAGCAATCTATATGTTCATCTGGGATTCATATACAGTTTTACTAGGAAGTTTCTAGCCATGTAACAGATTCTAGTTTCTAGCTAACAATACTTAGCAATAGACCTTCCTTTTGGGGGTTTCAATCATTATGTTTAGTTTTTTATATGTTCTTACTTTAGACTTATTTTCCATGCAGTTAAACAATCAGATTACATTAAACTGTTATAAAATATATTATTTTTCACATACAAATATGGTAAAAGGTTCATTTATATAAAAATAATACTGTTCATTGTTAATTCATGTCCATTCATAATACATTAGCTAATGTACATTTATATAACTTGAAAATAGTTAAATATATAGTATGTGTAGAAATGCACATAAACAATGATTAATAAATAATGTCCAAGTGCTGTTTATGATAAGATCATAATACCTAATGCAATAAAAAATTAACTGAGCTTAATTGTAAAGTGTAACAATACAGAGCACAGCATTAATGAGTACACCCCCTCTGAACAAACACAAAAGATGTATTTTCTTTATGATCACTAATACAATTCATGGAAAGATAGTAAAACTAAAATGTATTAAACATTTACATAATAAAAACTGAGAAATATATGTCATTAATAGCCATAAAATAAGTAAATTAGCCAATTTTGTTTAAATTAAGGATTGCAGAAATGAGTACACCCTAGATTTAATTCAAGAAATGTATAATATTCTAGTACTTAGTATGCCCTCCATAATTTTGAATATATTGCTCTGAACCTTCTTGGCACGAAGTGTACAAGTTCATGACAAATTGTCACATCTGTCCTGTTCAACTCCTGGATGATGAGCTCCTTAAATGCCCTGATCTTTAATGGGGAGTGTTGCTCAACTCGTCTCTACAGAATCCCCCACAGGCGCTCAAGAGTGTTAAGATTGAGTGCAATACATGTCCACAGAAGGTTTTTCACCTTGGGAGAATGCATATCCTCATTTTCATATTGAAAAAATGCCCAACAAAGCAGGGAATGAGGAAAGGGTAACATCTTCTGTTTCAAGTTTGTGTATTAAATTACACAGTGGTGTGGGAATTCATGACAGCATTGATAAAGCACAACTCCCTCACACCTTCAGCTCTCATACATCCCTATATAAAAGCTTTACTACCACTGAACTTTACTGTTGGAACCAGGCACTTCTCACTGTACTCCTCCTCTAGCAACACCAGAACATTTTGGATGCTGTTAGATCAGAGTATTGATTCCCAGAATCTATATTTTGTAAATATGGGCTTTGGAAATGGCTAACTGACTTTATTGTGCTTTGGCTACAGTAGGTAGTTCCAGTGAGAACAACAACCATGCATGTCATTTCTGCAGGCTGCATCTTACTCTGTGAGATAAACAGTCACTCTTTTCATAGCTTTTGCTGGCTCTGAGACACTCTTGGTATTTCTCCTGCTCTTTGTCTAGCAAAAAAATGCCTCATCACTAAATGAAAGCTTAAAATGAAGGCCTGATTATTTCAGGGGCCTTGTCACAAGTCCATTGTTTTTGAATTTCTGTGTTACTTTTGTTTTATATTTAATATTTTCACACTTAAAACAATGATTTGGTAATCCTCTTGTCCTCTTTTGTGCTAAGAAATAAGTCTCCTGACAGTTCTCTCCCAAGTGCTTCCATTGTTGTCAGCATTAAGCCTGAGAATGATTCAGTGGGCTATATAACACTTAATTGTCAAGAAATTACTTCTCTTTAAATGTTTTGGTTCAACATACTTACCTGTTGATCAAACATTGCCTTAAAAACTTACTAAATAAAATGAAATAAACATTTTCTGGTGTAACTTTTAGGAGGGTGTACTCATTTTTGCTACACAACATTTTAATCACCTTGATAAGAAAATCTTATTTTCCTGAATAATTTTGACATTCTTCTTTGATAATTGATTAAGCAAAGATATTTTGTAATCTTAAAGGCCGGAACACACCAAGCCGACGCCGACGAACTAGTGGTGACGAAAGCAGACTGTGGGGTTGGTTCACGTCGGCAGCGTCTGTGTTCAAAGTTGTCCTGACACACCAAACCGACGCTCGACACCCGACACCCGACGGCCAAGTAGCACGTAATTCTGCGCTTGCGCAAGATGAAATGCCTTTCCGTACCAGCAGCTGGCAGTAGCTGAACGGCCAACCAGATTGATCAGATGGCCCGACGAGCTCCGATGCCGATTCAACATTTCGAGTCGGCCGGAAAAAAGCCGACGAGGACCAACTTCAGCCGACGGTGTGGAACACACTGAGAAAACTTAGTCGGCCGATGAATAAAAACTGCCCGACGGCCGACCGTCGGCTTGGTGTGTTCCGGCCTTAAGGCTGGAATGGAATGGAATACACTTTTGTACAGGTCTTTGCCATGATTTACAATCTGGACGAATCAACATTATTGTCGAAAATCAGACTTGACATTTCACAGAAAATCATGTAGTGTATTGATGCACACAGACTCTTGATTTTTAGCTTCAAATTTTGATTCCATCTAGATTGAGGTGATCAACCTTGTTTGATATTTTGAGCTGATTTTAGAACACACCGTTTTCATTTCACTCTTAAAAATAAGGGTTCCAAAAGGGGTTTTTCTCAGCATTGCCACAGAAGAACCATTTCAAACTTCCAGTGAACAGTTCTTAAAAGAACCTTTTCTACTATGAAGAACCTTTTGTGGAATGGAACGGTTCCATGGATGTTAAAGATTCTTCATGGAACCATTGAGGCCAATAAAGAACCTTTATTTTTAAGAGTGTTGTCATGCATCTCCTAGCAATGAGGCATGTTTCTGCATGAGTTTGTTGTGTTTGGAACCACTTAAGTCTGGTATTCGTTAGTCTATGATGTCTAGTTTTAATCAGTAACCATTTACAAGGTGGTCAAGAGTATGACGTCTAGCGTTTTAAAATCTGTTCAGATTTTAAAATTTGTGTAGTGTATTCCAGCATTAACAATGACATTCAGACATTTGTGTGGCTTAAAGGTGCAGTAAGTGATTTCTGAGAAACACTGTTGAAAGTGGATCGAAACCGAGTAGCAAAACACACTTGTAGCCAATCAGCAGTAGGGGGTGTGTCCACTCATGATGGGGGAGAGTGAGCCAATCAGCAGTAGGGGACGATTCCACTCATGATGGGGAAGGAGAGTGAGCCAATCAGCAGAAGGGGGTGTGTCCGCTCATGATGGAGGAGGAGGAGGAGAGAGAGTGAGCAGGAGGGAGATTTTAAAAAAGACTGTAGAAAGAGAGATGGCTGAGAGACATTACAAAAGAGAAAAGCTCAGAGGAATGTCACTGGAAAAAGAAGGGTTATGATCAGGCAAGAGCTTTAAGACCCGCTTTAAAATTAGAAAAGCTTTCCAGCGCTGGAGAGGACGAAGCGGGAAGGCCTCAAAACAGACGACGAGGTTGAGTTGTTTCTGTTCCATATGTGAACAACAACAACATCAACAATCAACAACAAGATATGCTGTTGTTGTCATTTTAGCTTCAGTAAACAGAAGAGTTTTAGTGTCATTGTTTGTCTGGAGCTGACGGCAACTAACAACCAACTCTTTGTTGTATAAACTCTCGTGTACTGTATGTTCATTTCTTGTTCTTCTTTATTGTTTCGTCCATCATCTTTTTATTTTTCGAGAAACATTATTTTGCTTTGCATCAGCTATGATAGAGAGACATCCACTCTTGCATTGTGTGTTTGTGCATTTTGGGGGCGTGCAAAGAAGGGAGGGGTGTGTTTGTTTGGGTTGATTTAAAAAAAAAAAAAAAAAAAAAGTGTTTCTTAGAAATCGCTTACTACACCTTTAAGTATCCAAATACTTTTTGATGCCATTGTTTTAAAGAAAGTCGACTTTTGCTCCACTTGGAGAACATTGAACAACAAAAGAAAAACTAATGTTTGGCATCCATGTCCCTGCTCCCTTATCAGACAGGACAAAAGTTTTATACACACTACTAAAGTAAAAACAAAAAACAGCATAGTTTTAAAGGACTTTAAGACTGATACAGGTTATAGTAATTCATGCACAAGACCCTGTCAGTGTTTCTCAGGAGAATTGTCCTTCACAGCACTTACAGTACCGCACAGACAGCGTTCCTGATGCTGGCTTGAGATCTCAGTAACTCTCCAGGTCCTGGATCAGACCTTCTTGAGACTGAACCTTCAACCTTTGAGTTAGTAGACTGGATCCTGAACCATCAGGCTGTGTTTACATCCACGGTATTAAAAAATAAAATGCCCCGATTGCGCAGTACAATAGCAGCAATGTGAGACAGCCAGCAATTAAGAATTTTGGAAATTTATGTGCAAGTTGCTTTTGAGTGAACTTTAATTTGTTTCAATTAGCCCTTTTTAAGGTATTGGTGAATAGGAGAAATAACTAATTTATTAAACTAATATGCCTTTAAAAGACAAATGGTGGACCTTTGTTGTATAGTGTTTTCAGCTTATTTTATGCATACCTTATATTTTATATAAACAGTAATATTAGTTTTAAATAGTAAATAAATAATATTTAATAAGCAGGAGTTATGCAATAATTCGAGGAATTTGGCAATGTGGTCTAAAAAAACAGCACACATCTAGAGTCGATGTGCTAAAACGGCAGAAGATATTCTTCTACAAGACTCATGCATAGCAGTGCAATATCTGAACAGGTGATGTTCTCTTAAAGTGACCATATTATGCTTTTTGAATATTACCTTTCATGCAGTGTAATATAGTTGCTTGTGAATGTAAAAGGTCTGCAAAGTTTCAAAGATCAAAGTGCACAATCAATAAAGTTGTTTCCTAGAAGAAAGGATCGATTCTGAACTGCTGAAAGGAGTTGTCAGTAATTCCAGTTTCATTTCCTCTTACATGCCTAGGTAAGAATGTCACAAATTATGTCAGCCTATGGTCTTCATTGGCATCCTGTGTTAACGACATGTCGAGAAGATGCCGTTTTCTGTACTGTGAATCCACTTTGATGCACTTCAAAAGGATGAGACTCAAGCTGGAACTGATACGGTAAAACCCGACACCATTGTTACTGTTCATATCACTGTGCATCAAGTGCTGAGGAAGATCAGATATGAAAATAGTTGTTTGTGTGGTCAACCAATCACAACAGTCTGGGTCATCTGACCAATCAGAGCAGAGTAGGCTCTCAGAAAGCTGGGGTTTAGAGAGACTGAATCTTCGAACGAACCGTTTTCAGACTCTTCGAGAAATGAGGTGATGTGCAATTCATATTATGAGAAATTTAAAGGGTTAATTCACCCAAAAATGAAAATTCTGTCATTACTTACTCACCCTCGTGTCGTTCCACATCCGTAAGTTCCACATCTGTTCATCTTCAGAACACAAATTAAGATATTTTTGATGAAATCCAAGAGCTCTCTGACTCGTCCATAGGCAGCGATATAATCAACACTTTCAAGGTCCAGAAAGGTACTAAAGACATCGTTAAAATAGTAAACGTGACTGCAGTGGTTCAACCTTAATGTTATGAAGCGACGAGAACACTTTTTGTGTGCAAAACAAAAACAAAAATGACTTAATTCAACAATTTATCCTCATTCCTGTCAGTTTGTTACGCAGCTGGCGCAGTGAACATTGAAAGTGGTGGTTATATTGCAGTTTATGTCTATCAGATTTCATCAAAAATATCTTAATTTGTGTTCTGAAGATGAACGAAGGTCTTACAGGTTTGGAACGACATGAAGGTGAGTAATTAATGACAGAATTTTCATTTTGGGGTGAACTGATCTTTTAACGTGATTTTTTTTTTTTTGACATTTGATGGATGTAAACCTATTGTAGGAGACCTCAAACAAAATTAGGAACCTTTAAAATAGCATAATAAGCGCACTTTAAGTCACTCACTGGTGTGAAAGCGCTGAAATGTCTTGAACCTGATTTCCTGTAGGCTAGTTTAAAAAATGGGCTGAGTTAGGGTGTGTTCACACTTGTAGTTTGATTCGCTCGACTCGTTTAGTCCAGACCCAAAAAAATTATTTGTGCCGGTCCGCTTAGCATTCACATCAACATTTTTAACACCGAACCAAATTACGCATTTTTCCTTTTATGATGTATATTTCGGGACGGAACTTACCAAACATCCAAAACAATGTTGTGTGCTGGGCTAAATGCACTCGTTGCATGTGCATAGCCTGCATATGATGGTATTTTGTACAGTTGAGAAGACGTGAAGAGCTTAAAAAAATGTGTAAAGGAGTCAAAACAGTGGAAGGAATTCCTTCGTCACACACACAACGAAGATCTGCTGCGAGAAGACGAGGTTCTGAAGCCTGTACTGAACTGTGATGGGCAACATCGTGACTAAAAACAAGTATGCTTGAGCATTTTTTCCTATGTAGGGTCACATCTTGTGACATCATGTCCTGTTTTTGGTTCGTTTACATGTCTTTGGTTTGTGCTGCGTTCATATTTCATTCTAACTGCACCAGAGTTCGTTTTTAGTGGTCTCCCATCTTTTCAGCGGTCTCGGTCCACTTGGGTTCCACCAGGGTTCAGATGGCAGCTTCACTTATTCAAATGAACCGTACTGACAGAACAATCGCACCAGGGTTCGTTTTAATGGAACCAAACCTGACAAGTGTGAACACACCTTCAGACTCATGAACACTGGATTCAGCACCGAGCTGAGCAAGATATCAATGTGCATTAGGTAAAATAATAATATTAAAAAATCTATTAATCTGCTAAAACATTTTCACAGTTCAAGGCTTAAGCCTAGTCCCAGACTTAAACACGTTTGAGCTGTTTTAATTGAAAGCAACTTGCACTGACAATATATCAGTGCCATTGTTTTGTCTTAAGATGCACACCAGTAATGTTTTTTTTCCTAAGGCACATTAAAAAAAAGCTACTTAAATGTCCTAACTGAAAAAAGACCTAATCCTGGCTTAATCTAAGCCCTTTCTGTGAAACCAGGCCAAGAAATGAAAGAGAAATATTCAAATTTTTTAACGAGCATTTTTTAAACGAATATGTCTTATGTCTCATCACTGCAAAAAATTATGTAATTTTAACTCTAGAATATTGTAAAAATGTTAAAGGGGGAAAAAAAAATTTGTTAATAGGTTAACAGCAAGTTCTCTGTGGAAAAACTGTAAAAGATCTAACCGGAAATTTCATGTAATTTTACAGTACAATACTGAACAGTTTTTAGAAGTAAAAAAAATAAAAAAAGAACAAGTCAACTTACAGACCTTATGTAGCCCCGCCCCTTTTCAGCGCCGCGCTCGTTGTGTTGTCTTCCGGTTTGTATTTCCACAGCATGAAGGTAAGATCTTACGGATTTATGAATGAACTGCTCATTTTAAAATCTTCCCGATCTACTGACATTTGTTATGACAACTGCTTCAAACATTACAATACTCATAACAACTTTCTTTAATTCTACAATAAGTAAATCCACTTCACCAGCTAATTATTCTTCAACAGCGATGCCATAGAAATACACAGAGCTAACGCAACAGCAGAAGTTTAAACACAAAATTCTAAAGATGGCTGCAGGCTTGTTTTTCTGGTGCATAAGGTCTATAATTTACAGTGAAAACATGTCATTCCCATTCCCAGCGTGAAACTTCTCATTTAAAGGCATTTCGTTTAAATAATTATTATTGTTTCTTAATAGTTTTGTCAATTATGTACATTTGGGTTTTTTGTTACTACTGTTGTCTAATGAATGTTTATTGCATTATTTTAGAGTCATGTGTGTTACCATGATGATGTTTTGTGTTTGTGTGAATGACCCTGTTCACCTTCCGTATACTAGCTTGTGGAAAACTTATTTGACGAACTTTGATTATTTTACCTGCATTATTATGGTGGTTGCTTATATGTGCAAAACAGATTTTTATAGCAGTGTGCCTTGGATTTTTTTTTATTTTTTTTTTTATAGATTTATGGCAACTACAGCTGCCAAGTTTTTTTTCATTGTTGTAAAAACAACAGGATTTTTTCTTTTTGCAGAGATCAAATGGTTGACTACAGGACCATATGCTAGCATTGAGCTCTGTCCTCAACACAGAAACACATCAAACAGAAAAACAGCCCTTCAACATGTGGAGACATCAGGGCAGATGAACTGATGTTTTGATCAGTCACCTAGCAAATATGAGGAACTAATAGACCATAGCAGAAGTAATAAAGTCAATGCCATTTCTTCCAGAGCAGAGAAAAGATATTTACCTTTTAAATGGCAGTAAAAGCTGATAAAAATATTTAACGGTGGACTTCAGCTATTAAAAGTGTCCTCAATCTTACAAAAAATACAGGAAACGGTCAGGTTTTGATTTTTTTAACTGTTGGTATTTGATAGAATCCATGATACCATGTATCTGAACAAGATGTCCAGGACTTCCAGCAGAAAAATAGGCCCACATCATTAAAGATCCAGCAGTATATTTAACCGTGGGCATGGGGTACTTTTTATCCATGTGTGCACCAAACCCATCTGGTGGGTTTGCTGCCAAAAAGCTCTTTTATTAGTTTCATCTGACCATAGAAGCCGGTCCTATCTTTAGTTGATTGGAACTTCTTAATTATTGCCCTGATAGTGGAAATGGGGATTTTCAATGCTTCAGCTATTTTCTTAAAGCCACTTTCTATTTTGTGAAGTTCAACAATCTTTTGCTGCACATCAGAACTATATTCTTGGAATTTGGCCTTTGTGTTTCCTCATAATTATACTCCTTTGGATCAAGAAGTCATGGCTGGACTATTTCATGTTCATAATCACCCTGGTGTGCCAAAAAAAATTTTTAAATATGAATGGGATTCAGAGGATTCTAGGGGTGCCATTAATTGTGACCAATGTGTTTTGGAGAAAAACATTTCATGTGATTTTCCCCCCACTTTCAATTCTTTTCCTTCAATTAAAAGTTTGATTTTTGCAAATTTTATGAATTAAAGATCAAAAGGATAAACAATGCATAATTATTTTTATTGTCATCTTTGATCATATTTACCANATATATATATATACACACACACACACACACACACACACACACGTATGCGTAGATAAAAATCACAGAACAGAATGAATCTGCTGTCAAATTAAACGTGTTAAGGGCATAAAAAAAGTTTATTAGTATTAAAAATTTAGCCTACATCATGGGTAAGGTTTGATTTAAAAAAAAAATGTAATTCAATTAAAGTCTGACCTCTAAGTGTATATAGCGAAAATTAAAAAATAAACATGCATAAATCACATAAGAACAGAATGAATCTGCAGTCAAATTACATAAGTGTTAAGAGAATAAAAAAGTTTTAGTATTAAACATTTAATTGGATGCATTTTAAGAAATATTATTTTGCACTATGGTAAAATCAGTGTATTGACTTCTTTATTGAACCCAAACTATATGAGTATGTTAATGTTCTATATGAAGATAATACCTGCTAAATGAAGTCAGCATGCACTATAGAACCAAACCAGATGCATGGACAACTGTATTCCAGGAACGTCAACTGTGAAGCACAATTTTTTTACTTGATTCCTAATTTTATTGGGCTACCAAAGACAAGATATTTTAACATAAAATAACATGCAAGGTTTATATTGCTTGTTTCACATACTAAAGAAAAAAAGTAGGCAGTATAATTATGTTGCCCAGTATTCAGTTCTGCTAAAATCCTATTCCGAACATCGGTTTGACTTACACCATGCTTCTAAGTCGACACTTGCCGATTTTGAATTTCTCAGATAATCAAAGCTGACTACATTTTTTTTAATAGATTAGCGCAAAAGATGTTTTCTGTCATTTTACAGAAATTGCACGCAAAAAAATGCTGGGTTGTTTCAACCCATATTTGGGTCAAATATACAAACTCAACCATTGGTTGGCATGTCAAAATAATCAACACAAAATCATATTTTGTGTAGGGAGTATGAAAAGCGCAACAAAATAGCCATTAAGCGTGGCCTAAAATCAGCGGTTGAACCAAAGTAAAAGACAATTTCACCTTACCAAATCTCTGGTTCCTTCGAGGAAAGAGAGCAGACGGTCCAGAATATCCTGGTTGCTCGACCAAAATGATTCCAGCCGATTCCGATCAATCACCATTTGGTGATGCTGTATCATGAAAGACTCGGTCCACAGGTACAAGGCCATCGCTGCGATAGATCAGCAGAAATAAGGCCTCATCTCTCCAATCTACATTTGTCATTGCTTCCGTCATGACAACGAGGTGTACGCATTTCATACACAGATTTGAATCGGACTGGCTGAACAATGAAAACGTTATTTAAAACTCTGCAATGCATGGATTGCATTGCAATGTTCAAAAGTGGAAAAATCTCAACCATTTCACTCAACTGAATTAGAGCAATTGTGAAACTTCATTCAACCTGGCATTAAGCATTACCTTTCCA
Source organism: Anabarilius grahami (assembly GCA_003731715.1). NCBI lineage: Eukaryota > Metazoa > Chordata > Actinopteri > Cypriniformes > Xenocyprididae > Anabarilius > Anabarilius grahami. Next base: position 365,662 of record RJVU01047928.1, on the reverse strand, counting down.
TGTGTATGTGGCTGAGTGAAGTTCAGGGCCCTGGAATCAGCTACCAACTACTGTCCTGGAATCAATGACCATTTACCTTCCCAGCACTGGAGTTCTTCATAGAACCGCAAAGTAGAAGGAGATCCAAAATCCAGCACCTCCACTGAGAGTCCACTGGAGAATATTGATGATTTCATTCCATTCAAACGCAGAACTCTCAAAACCTATTCACCGACGCGTAATTTCATATGCTCCGTCATTAGTCTGAACAGAGCTCTTCTGGACTGTTTGATGAATTAGATTATGTGAAGAATTTCTGATATGTTTGCCTTATTTAACAACTGATTCAAAATCACCAAAAGCTCCATGAACTGATGTTAGACAAGACAGACATACAAACTGTGAGCCACTGGTTTATGCGATTGTTTAACGAAGCTTGAACAAAGGTTTATTTTTACTAACCAAGCTGTTTTTGAACTATAGGTTAATATCTGTAGAAAATGTAATATCATCTGCTTAACTTCTTTGAAAACCACACACCAGACTGAGGTTACCAGTGAAAAACCACTGGGTAACTTTACCACTGCTGGGCAGCAGCATTCCTACAAGTATCAAAGCTATTAGTTAAACTATATTTCTCAGTAGCATGGTAGTAGAGTACCAATCTGAGATCATTTAGCTTTTCAATACTGAAGGCCTCTTAACAATTAAAGGGTTAGTTCACCAAAAAATGATAATTATCCCATGATTTACTCACCCTCAAGCCATCCTAGGTGTATATGACTTTCTTCTTTCAGCCAAACACAATCGGAGTTATATTAAAAAATATCCTGGCTCTTCCCAGCTTTATAATGGGAGGGAATAGTAACCGGGATTATGAAGCCCAAAAAAGCACCTCCATCCATCATAAAAGTAATTCATACGGCTCCAGGGGGTTAATAAAGGCCTTCTGAAGTGAAGCGATGGGTTTGTGTAAGAAAAATATCCATATTTATAACTTTATAGACTAGAATCGCTAAACCCTTTAAATCACGACACTACAGACAAAACCATTGTTTTTTTTTCTTCAACTATTTTGCTTCCATAATGTCATCTTTCAGACTAGTGGAAAGAAAACATCCAAACTACAAATTTAAGTGTTTATCTATTAGTGTCTGTAGATTTTAATTACAATACATATCTTAAAAGGCCATTTTCTCAAAATGAGCCAGAAATCTCCACTTCAGCAGCACATACTTAACAGTTTTATTCCCATCTCTATTCTGAAGATTTTACAGTCCCAGAATGTCATTGGCCTGATTAACAGAACATTTTATTCACTGCAGACATGATAGCCCTATTATGTCATATTAACTTTTTTCTTCTTTTTAACTCCAAATGTCATGGCAGGTTTTGGGTTTCGGATTTTGAACTCAAGTTTCCAAAACTTAAAACTGTAATAAATCCATTGACTTGACTATTTGTGAGTTGAAAGAAAGACTATCTTCAAGTTTATTCTTGTTTAGTTGAGTCTAATTAGGACTAGCAAAATCAATTTGTGAACTAATAATTCTTGTAGGTCCGTTCAATGAATCTGTCAAACCAGTCAGTATCAGTCAGTTTGCGAATCACTGAATCGGTCAAACATCTCACTCACTCATTGACTGAACTGGTCAGAGTGATTCAGGGGTTAAAGGGATAGTTCACCCAAAAATGAAAATTATAATTTACTCACTCCAAGTTGTTCCAAACCTGTATGAATTTCTTTGTTCTGCTGTACACAAAGGAAGATATTTGGAAGAATGTTTGTAACAAAGCAGATCTCGCAGACTTGCACCCCCATTGACTACCATATTAGGGGAAAAAATACTATGGTAATGGGGGGGGGGTGAGATCTGGTTACAAACATTCTTCCAAATATCTTCCTTTGTGTACAGCAGAACAAAGAAATTCATACAAGTTTGGAACAAGTTGAAGGTGAGTAAATGATGACAATTTTCAGTTTTGGGTGAAATGGTGACAAGACATTTCAGAGAACTGGATGCGCAAAAATAACTCCAAACCTACAAATGCATTCAAATATTTGCCGATAACGAAGTTCATTAGGTTCAACAAGGTGTACAAGCTTCTAATGTTACTCGCTTCAGGTCACGTTTTAAATTTGTACCTTTTTCAGAGTTGTTTTTCCCTGTACGTTTTCCATTTTCTTAATTTCCTGAAGACCCTCATACAGACAAGTAATGATGTTTAAGTTGTACTTTTTTGATGATGTTTTTTGTCCGAATACACCCACTAAAACAAATGATAGCTTTTAATGTTTCACACATCACTAACAGAAACTCCTGAAATAGCTTCAGTGTAGCACATTGTTTAGTCATGTAGCTGGTAGTGAAGTTAGACATTTAAAATGATACTATTATACACTTCTTGTAGGTTTCCACCAATACATTGTTTACAGTTACTAATTCAAACATCTTTTTCTACACACAAACTTCTTAATCCAAGGTAAACTTGAAAAAATCCAAATTTTATATGAAATATAATGGTATATTATATCATATTAAGACGACTGCCTATGATTGATACTCCTTGCGTTCCCTGAACCCACCTGTTGTCCTCTTTTGGTTTTCTCAGCAATTGTTCTTCTGCCTTCTGTCTAAATCCACCAGTGATGCACCAAAAGTCTGGTTTCCCTTTAAAGTGATTCCTAAACCCCTGGTTCCTGGCCACCTCTGAGCTTCAGTGTGTTATGGAGTGCAATCACGTGAGGGGCCAGTGAACATCATTTGTAGATATAGCATAGAACAGTAAACTATTTTAACAGTTTCTATTGGTCTTCAGCCACCTTAACAGAAGCACCCCATGTACCGAATTGTGCTGTGCATCATGTATATTCTTTACAAAGGAATGCTATAAAATGTAATCTAATGCAGAAGTTCATTTATTTATAAGGCACTTCTGATAGAGCCCCACTTTGTGTGTTTCATTTTATATAGCAACTAAACAATGGAAATGAAAACATGCAGAAAATATTTATGCTAACTGTACAAGAATGATAGTTGGATGAATTACTGTAATACTTAATACTTTCAAGAAATGATGTCAAGGTCACAAGAAATAAGTCATGACTGAGAAATGACAAAAATGAATAATGCATAGTCTCTCTGTGCTGTGCTACTGTATTGCTCGCTGACGCCGTCCTTTTCTCGCAAACATTTTGGGTCAAATCAGAAGTCGGAAAATTATATTTACTAAAAAAGGAGTGGGTTTTTGATCGAGTATCATCTTCTGGTGCATGTTTAAGCAGCAGTCCAAGTAACAAAACATTTGTAATCCACAGAGTATGAAGTAGGTACACGTATTCATACTGAAAGTTACCGTACCGCTACACCCCAAACGGTTTGGTGCATATGTGTATCAAAAGATTACTGCAAGTGCAGAATTTCTCTGTGTGCCGAACGGAATTTCAAACTCCCCCTAGGATGGGTCAATACTGTTTATATTGATATACTTTGAAACACATCTAAAAAATATAGGACACACTGTGAGCTGCTGCCGGATAAGTGCACAATCCAAGTTGCCTTACATGAGATGTGCTTTATATCACATGCTTCAAACTAAATCAAACCTGTGTGGCTTGCCCTACTGTTCAGATGCATGTGTTTTTAATGCGTTTGAGACGCGTTTTCCTCAACTTTCATCTTACGGTTGTATACTTACCTGTAAATTCACGCAACTATTTCCATTTCACATAAAGGATTATTTTGACAGCAAGCGAGTCTAAGTTTATCTTCGCAGACGAGTGCCACATGCACATCAAATAGACAGCAGATTTGAAACATTTCGCACGCAAAAGTCAAAGCACTTCAAATCTCTTCCCCCAATTACAACAGCACCATAAATGGCAGTGTATGTTGCTGTCGGTTGCAGCAATATTGACAGACTTTTTTTTTTTTTTTAAGAACAGACATGGTTTGTTCAGTAAACCACTGTTTAATAAAAAAAAATAAAAAAACATGGTTTGTTTTTACCCCATGCTGTACTAAAAACCGTGACTGACTGGCATGTACGGAACCATCATTTTTGTGTACGGTTACACTCCTAGTAGAGCTGCACGACGATAAATTGAGAATCAGGATTTTTTGCTTAAAAGAGAGATCACTATTTTCCCACGATTCTGAATAGACAACATATAACACAATAACACGTAATTCACTAGAGGTTCTGACAAAATAATTACTGCAGTCTTTTTTTTTTAAATGTTTAGTTCATTTGAATGAATATTTATATAAAAAATGGTTTAAATCATGGAGCCCCACACATGACATGCAGGAGGAAAAAAAAAGTAAATCGTGCCCACAATTTACTATTTCGTTCCCTCGATATGCTAAACCGTGTGCACGATTTACTAATTTGTGCACATGATTTAGCAAATCAAGTGAATGAATTAGTAAATCCTGCACATGATTTAGCCTACTATTTTGCATGTCATGTGTGGGGCTCCATGTTAAATGAATGATTCAAGGACAAATAATTTTTTTTAAGTCACTTGTCGCCACCTACTGGCATAACGATGTAATTGATACAATATTTATTTGAAGTGTCAAGTTTCTTTCAAAAAGTGATTTCCTTTATGTTGATAGAAATACGCTACTGTAGACATCAGTGTTTATATCTGAACTATAATCTTTTATCCCAGTGCTTCTGTGATAATTTGAATGATTGTAACACAAATAATGATACTGTGTGGTAAACCATACCTATATGTAACAAGTGCAAATGCAGATTTGAATCGCTGTGATCGTCCTTTCCAAAGGTTTAATAGAAATAGCTGAATCATTATTTAGGAATAAGATCTGTGGGAGTTTGAATCGAGATCGCAATCTCTTTACGATTAATCGTGCAGCTCTAACTCCTAGTATGAAGAAAGGCTGCCCCCGACTAAAGATTTTCCTAGTCGACAGTTAGTCATTCATTTAAGCCATTAGTCGATTAGTCAGGCATTTAAAATATAAATTAAGCACGTGTATAAAGCGTGTACATCGGCAATGAACTTCTCCGACATCAGAAAGCAAAAAAAATTAATAAACTATAATAATAAGAGCCTTCTCTTAAAAAATTTATTTTTTTAAAATGTAGGATATAAATATCCTACATATATCCTACATCCTAAAAATATAAATTATAAACTCGAATAAACAGAGCAAACTGAAACACGTAGAGAGAAATATCAGGCGGACAGACAATCAGCCAATGAAAACTCAGGTCAGAACAAAATATTTCACGTAAAAGGTTTACACTTACTAGAGCGAGCGGCTATGTGTTGTTAACGTTAGACTATTACATACATGTTTTAAATGATAAGTCCTGTTTGAGGATCATTCAATGAACGTTTGCTTCCCACACTTTGGATTTTCTGGATTAACGCATGGACCAGAGCAGTGTTAAAGATCTGTCACGGTGTGACTTCTCCAATTAACTAATTAAAACGTAGTACACCAAGCCTCTTCTTGTCGACTAACATTTAGTAGACTATTAGGGGGCAGCCCTATTATCAAGTCTTCAAAGGTTTCTTAAAAAGCAACCTGGTCCATCTAAAAACACATATGACAGATTTAGGAGGAGTGTTTGCAAAATGTCAGCCATTATTGATTTGCTCAACAGGGAAACAAATTTATGCAAAATAAGCTCTAGTATAGAACAGTAGTGGGACACTGACCGTGTTTTGACAAAAACTGTCATTGAAAGCGATGTTGCTGAAACACGGAAAGAAAACTAGACAGTCATGACACTAACCTTGCTTTATTTTGTGCTCTATGGCTCTTCATTTGCCAGAAATGATGGCAATCATGCACCAGTAAACCGTCAGTGCAAAGCAAAGAACACACAAACATTGTTTGCCTCCCATATGCCAAAGGCGTGACAAAACGAGAGCAGAAAAGTTGAACGAGACACCTAACACCCTTGAGGAGTTCTGTAGGAAACCCCTCGTATTTTACCTGTGATACCGATGGTAGTGCAGCTCCATCTTCCTGTTTTCCTTCAGGTCCTTCTGTTACTGGCACAGCCAGCTTGGCCACAGCACTTCTCCACTCTAAAGATCAAATAAAGTCATTTTAAAAACAAATGTTACCTACATTGTCCTCTGACATTAGGCAATAAAACATGATAATAAAATTCAACCATGTACTAGAAGCTGTACATATGAGAAAGGTCATATGTGGGTGTTTACCTGATTTGAGTGTTTCAGAGTCAAGCATGCCTCCTTCTTGAAGAATGAGAATATCATCGGGTTTCACCTTTTCCCAGGGGACATAAGTGACGCCCCGCTCCACATCCCAGTACTTCTTCAAGTCCGTCTTTATGCCCTTATTCAATGCCCATGCGATCTGATCAAGGACAACAAGTCAAACAACTGCCCACTCGTAGATTCAAAACAAGCATGTGGTGCTACTACACATGCAAACATGAGATCTGGGACAATCAATAAAGTAACTCAAGTAATCCAACAACAAACACAAAAACTATTGCATGGTTGACATTTAAAGAATGGATGTGTGCTTTTGGAAGTGTATTCACAGAAAATCATTAGAAAAATTATCTTCTTACCCAATAAATTATTTACGTGAGAAGAAAGAGTGCAGTGATGTGAGACATAAAACTACCTAAGCTAGGCAGGTTATTGTACAAATCAGTGCCATTATACAAATATGTTGAATGCCAGAATGAAGTATTCATAATTACGTGTTGTTTCCTTATCTAACTTTGGTTTAAAGGAGGACCTATTAGGCTTTTTTCCATGTTTATCTTTTATTAGTGTGTAATGTTGCTGTTTGAGCATGAAAAAGCTCTGCAAATATATATATATATATGCAAATATATCAGTGTCACTGTTTCTGAACTCCCTGAAACACCTCCATTTTAGTCTTGAGTTTTCTTCTGGGAACAAACATGTCACAATATTCCTCATTTAAATAATTCTCGCCCAAGGCATATGCAGAATAAAGGGATGGGGCCTGGTTGAGTTAGTTAGTAGTGTGTTGAAACTTGCAGTTATGGTAAGGGGTGGGACATTTCCCAAACACACTGGAAGCGGTTGACCAATCACAACACACTGATCCAGCCGACCAATCAGAGCACACTGTGCTTTTCAGAAGGGGGGGCTTCACAGAGAAACTAAACAGAGCGTTACTGACAGACTGGGAAGAGAGGAGCTGCAACAATGTCAAATATGGGAAAAATAATGTGTTTTGTGAACATTCAAGCATGAAAACCTATTCTAGTATACGCCAAAAACAAAACCAAGACTTTGTAAAAGGGAATAATATGGTCTCTTTAAAAAAAAAACTATCATTGTATCCTATAAATATTGTTGGCTCTGTGATGACCTGCATGTTATGTTCCTGGTTTGGATAAAGGCAGGTGCTAAATGTATTCAAGAGAGTCATATAATAAGTAATAACAACCCTGACCAGGCATCTAAACCCAAAAACACTGTTGACAGGAAGAAAAGGTTGGTCACGATACCTTGATGGTTTTCTGGTTGACTTTAACAGCCCCTCTGCTGAGTTTGTTCAGGGCTGTGTAGGCATCCTGTCGGTGCACCATGACGATGTAGGCACAACCTCTGGGAGGAATCATCTACACAGGATCAAAGACAGTACATTTAATAAAAACATGTTAAATAGTATGCTAAAAAAAAGTAGCCACAAATAAGCAATGGAATTCATAAAAAACAAAAAACAAAAAAACAATAAATTCACATTTGAATCTGTATTCCTTTCAGCCAGATTTCCATTGCGGAGGATAGGGCTGGGCGATATGGCTGAAAACTGTATCACGATATCAGTGTTTCATATCGGTCGATATCGATAATTATTGATATTTTTTATGACCCATTTAAAATAAGGTCCAGGAGAAAAATATATTACATTTAAACATTTTTATTTTAAACGTAACCATCCTCTGATCATAATCCCCTCAGTTATTAAGACAGAAATGTCAACAACCATGGAAAACTCAAATAATTAAAATGTAAACATAAGTCTAAAGTAGGGTGACCACCCGTCCCGCATTTTGCGGGACAGTGCCAAAATTAGGAGCTTTGTCCCGCAAGACTTATGTAGTGTCCCACATTTCATTTATGTCTGTAATTGTTTTTCATCCCTGAAATTACAATACCACAGTAAGAAATATAATAAAAACTGTGAGCATTTACAAATCTATTTGTGCAGCCGTCATATTCTAGCTGTGAAAATAACCAACCAGCGCAATCATAGAGAGGTTTTCCCGCTGATGACAACTGAGTGGACAGCGCAAAGCTCATAAAAGTCAGTAAACAACTACACCAGCAAGGATTTCATCTTCCATACTGGATAAGAACCTCAAATGCTGCTCAAAGCTGCCCAAATCGATGATTTAAAGCATGTAATCATCCATCCTGATGTTAAATATTTCCAACGAACGGCGGCGATCAAGCGCCACACACGGAAATGGTCGAGCACTTGCAGAAAAACGAGATATTCTCTATTTGTTTTAACCAATACAAAATTGCAAAATTCAGACACGACTTTCTTCTCACATTAATATTTCATTTAATGCGGGTTCTATGGCGTTATTATATTGAAAAACGTCGAGAGCGCATCAAATGCGCGAGCAATCTCTCCACTCAGTCGGATTCCCCTGCACAAAACTGGACGCGTGCGCGCTCTCGCTCAGATATCACATCTGCGCGCTCAAACTTTTGTCCTCCTGCATGTGCAGCCGTGAATCTAGAATTGTCTTCTCTCCAGGATTTAATGTTGCCATAAGTGCAACATTATAGTGTGGGCACCCACCGGCAGAAACATTAATCGGCGCATATGCCAAGTTTGCCAACAAATGTAAATCAATATTTAAATAGCGTAATAGTTGTCAATTTATCTGTCTCATGTGTCCCGTAAAATCACATCTACTGTCCTGCAACAGATCAATAGTCAGGTGGTCACCCTAGTCTAAAGTCACAATGAACACTTTTCCTCTTTTATTTACAATTTCCTCGCTCGCTGCGGCACTCATTTTCTGCTTATCAGTCGCCGGATACTGAAGAGGAATCCAGCAGACCAGCACGAGACAACCAGTGCCTTTGTTAATGCAACCAAACTTGCTTCGCAACCTCTGTTTTCTTCCGACGAAGAATAAAAAATATCGAACGTTTTATCGAACACATTTTTTATTGATATCGATCACGTGTCTATCCCGATACATATCGTTATCGTTTTATCGCCCAGCCCTAGCGGAGGAGATGCAAATTTTACCTGCAGGCTTTACATACAGACTAATCCAAACAGCCTTGCTGTCTAAACAGACAACTACATCCTAATTGCAATGGAAACTTATAAGAGACCCATTTTAATGTGCTTCGTAACATGAATGAACCTCATTGGTTCTCGCATGCAGACATGCTTGAGCTTCTGTTCTGTTGAGTTGATGAATGTTTATAAAAGCCTAAATTAAATCGGTTCATCATATAAAGTGATTATGTCTCTTCAGAAAATGTTAACTAAACCGCTCCATTCATATGGATTAGTTTTACAATCTCTTAATGAACTCTTTGAGGCTTCAAAGTGGTAGTTGTGTAGTTGTCAATTGAGGGACAGAAAGCTCTCAGATTTCATCAAAAATATCTTAATTTGTGTTCCGAAGATGAACGAAAGTCTTACGGGTTTGGAAAAATATGAGGGTGAATAATTAATGACAGATTTTTTGGGTGAACATTTTTGGGTGAACTAATCCTTTAACTGCACGATAAACTACCCTTCAACACTTTTTAATGTCTTCGATAGAAGTCTCTTCTGCTAACCAAGGCTACATTTATTTGATTAAAAATACAGTTAAAACAGTATTGTTAAATATTGATACAATTTAAAATATAAATCACATGATCCTTCAGATATCATTCTAATATGCTGATTTGATACTCAAGAAATAGTTCTCATCAATATTGAAAACAGTTGTGCTGCTTCATATTTTTGTAGAATTCCTTGATGAATAGAAAGTTCAAAAGAACAGCATTTATTTTAAATAGAAATAATTTAACATTATAACATGTATTTACTGTCACTTTTGATCAATTTGATTCATCCTTGCTGAATAAAAGTATTCAATTCAATAAAAATAAAAAGCTTACTGAGCCCAAACTTTTGAACAGCAGTGTACATTGATTGATCTATACATACATTGATGGACTCGATCTGTCCGAACTCCTCCATCAGACTCATGATGTCCTGCTGTTGAGTCTTTTTGTCCAGCTGTCCGATCCATAATGTAGTACTGCACACTGCAACAAACAAACGAAAACACTCCTGAACAACATATCAGATCCATAACAATAAGTTGACAATTAACATTTACAACCAGTGCTCTATTTTATGTTGAAGTAAGACTTCACTGTAGTAAGAAACAACTGTAACATATGCTGGCGTTCTCACCACTGAGAGTTTCTTTCTTGATTGGTGGAAGTCCTTTCTGTCGGCGCTCTCGCTCTTTCTCCCTGTCTCTCTTCTCCTCTGAGCGCTGCTGTGGTGAGCGTCCTCTGCGCTCTCTGGATCGGGAGCGTGTGCGATGATGCCTCGAGCGTTCTCGGCGGGAACGTGAACCGGACCGCGATCTGCGTGAGTGTGATGACGATCGTCTCCGTGGGGACCTGGAGAGAGACAACATTTAAAATTAAACTAACAACAAAAATTAAATGCACACCTTGACAATAGTCGCCATTGACTAGTATGCGCTTAAATATACCAAATGCATGCAACACAAATTAATTAATGAAGCATGTGAAATTGTGTCATTAACGTAATTTACGTCACGCAGTTAGAAGATCTTGAGAGTCGGGAGTTTATCAAACAAACTGTGTACGTGTGTTCTCGACGCACTGATCGCACATTGTTTTTATGCACAGACACATTTCAGTACATTCATACTGTTTCTACACACATTCAGGATAATGATCCGTCATGTGTATGTTGCTGTGTTTAGTCATTCTGAATGGATCCGTGTACTGCAGTACTCAGGGCTGCTCGATTATGGCAAAAAAATCATAATCACTATAATTTCGGTCAATATTGAAATCACGATTATTTAACATGATTATTGGTGAGTGATATGATCAAAGTCTTATTTCATGATATGAGTAATTTTAAATATCAGTGAAATTTCACATTATCGATACTTCAGCAAAAACTAATACTAGGTTAACTAATGTAAGTAAAAGGTCCTCAAAATAGTTATGTTAATGAAGATATGTTAATGGTGAAATTACAAACAAATCTGACAAATGCAACAGAACAAAAATACAAATTAAATAAACAGTGCTTTAGGTTTTTCAGGAAGATGTACTAACAGTGGTATTCAGATAATAGTAATAGCCTACAACAGAAATTGAATAAAGTAATAAAAATGTAAAATAACACTGCTGTATATATTAAATATAGTCTAATCCTTATTAAAACTACAAAAAATATTCATTCAAGGGCATTAAGTGATTTTATCTTTGTCTTTTGTTGTTTGATTAACATTAATGACTGCAGCAGATTTATTGGGCTGCTGTCACTTTAAGAGCTGCACAGATCCAATATACTTTTACACATGCATTTTCTTTCTCAACTGTTTAAACAGATTTAAGACATAACTGACTATGTTCATTTCGACACGTCTATTTGATGCGTATCTGAAGACTACAGTCTACTTCGCTTATCTTCGCTCTGCCCTGTCTTAAAACGCGCACAGGAGGCCGCCTGGAACAGTATCTCTTTCGTGGCTTAATGTGTGTTTAATAACACCGTTTAAAACTAACGATAAAACTGATATGATAATACTACTACTACTACTAATAACAGTGCTTCCCACACATAGACTTTACTTGGGCGGGTCGTCCAGGTTTATTAACGGCCGCCCAAGTATATTTGGAGACACATTTATGCTTTTATTTTTATCCTCTTATACTTTTGTATCCGCCCAAGATAATGAAAACATCCGCAATCGATTAACTAGTGGAAAATCTACCCTCTCCCAAAGCGTTTCATACCTGCTCGTTATGTGTGCGTCACAACTGTTTACTCGCGCTGACATTCCTACGGGCACTGCAAAGACGCGGTGGATATTTCACAAAGAGCACTGCATGTTGCAAAGACACAAGGCAGCGCTGTTGCGCGTTCTATAGGCTCGCGCGACAGCTTCAAAGTGATTCTCAGTCAATGAAAAGCGCAGATTTATGCCAAGCGATTGCTAATGAACTCAAGTTGATGAATTATGACAATGTCTACTTTATGGTCCTTATATAGTATGTTTTAGACAGTTGTAAGAATCTGAAGAATCAGCCCGCAATTTTGTAGAGTCCCGGTGTATTTGGGGCTTGTTTATAATTAAAAATCATACGCCAAGTTTTTTTTCTTGCATATGCATTATTGATATTTTGGTTACACAATAAATTGTATTTAATTTGATTTCCATTTAATACATATTAATTTATTGTAGTCTCCCCCACAGGAAGAAAAGACTAAGAACATTATCTGACACATATATTACTATTTATATACATTTTACTAGTAAAATGTGTCCCATTCACTGAGACACCCCATATGACATAGCAAGGAGAACATAGGAAAAGAAGAACTGTTTAAATGCTGTTATTTTGCATAATTTACAATGCATAATATTAGTATGTAATTAAATGTAATAGTATGCTATGTAGTTAAAATTAATTTCAATAAATAAAAATACTGTTAAAAATCACTCATTATTTGTTGTTCGTCACATGTAGTAGGCCATGGGTAATAGGAGGATTTTTTTTACCTGGCTACCACCGCAAGTATATTTCAAACCTGTGGGAAGCACTGAATAACATTATAAAACACACTAATTTCTGATGAGCTGCTGGGTTAATGAATATAAATCACATTGTCTGCGTTCAACGTGATTAATATTCATGTTCAACACCTTCACACTAGAGTTTACATGAATTGGAATAGTGCGCTTTAAAGACAGAGCAGAGTGTTCAAGATGAGTGAAGGCAAAACTTTATCTGTGCTAAACATATACATAGCCTCTAACTCAAACAGCGCTTACAGAAATCTAACAATTTATTAGCCAATGGCTGATGTTAGATATTGTTTAGTGGCATAGCATGAAAATTTAGTCACATATGCAAGTGATTTACTCTCATTGTAAAAGGTTAACAAAAATCTTTTTAATTAAAACACTTTACATTGTAGCTCACTCACGAAACATACCTTGATCTTGTTCGTCTGCTGTGTCTTCGATCTCTCCCATCATGCACCGAGCGCTCCGTCTCAATTGAATCCTGAAATGGGTCAAAGGAATTATGCATGTGATTTTATTCTCACTGCTGTGTAAATGTGGGCGAACTGATTTTAGAAAGTTCAGAACAAATCGTTTTAGAATTTGAGTTTCAATAAGAGCTCTGCTTGGACTGGTGAGTTATTAATATCTCGTAAAGGTGTAAAGATGATGTTCTGTACCTGTGGCTGCTGGGTTGTACTAGGCTGTATGATGGTCTCATCAATGGTTTGAGGAGGGTTATCTGGTATCTGGGTCTGAACCATCGATGGGAACTCCTGGGGTGCCACCTGACCCTGGGATGGCACTTGACCCTGGGATGCCATCTGACCCTGCATCTGTGTCTGGACATGAGGAAACACTTTGATTGCATACCATATTTTTGACATGTTCTTATTCTTTGAAGCTCTGTAGGCCAGAGTAAATACCTGGTTAACGATTTGACTCAGAAGATGAGCTTGCAGGGCTTGCTGTAATTCTGGAGGGAGGTTTCTGTATACAATGACAATATTAAATCAATATTGGGGGTGGAAAAGGTCAAATTATATTTTACTGTATGTGAACAGAGAGAAATGAGAGTTTAATATGTCCTACATGGTAATAGGAGCAGCAGGGGCTGGTTCAGTCTTTTCCTCCACAGGTTCGGGTTCATCATCATAATCAAATCGGTCCAGCAGAGACTGAGTCAAACCAGAAACACGTTACAGGCAGTGAATTAACAGCTCCAAACCGTGCATTCGTTCTGTGGTTTATATATAGCATAAGAACTGCAAGATAAGGCTGATATCTTCCAGATTCCACTCTTTTTATTCCTTAAAGAGATGAAAATTGTCCCATGATTTACTCACCCTCAAGCCATCCTTGGTGTATATGACTATCTTATTTCAGACGAACATAGAGTTATATTAAAAATATCCTGGCTCTTCCAAGCTTGATAATGGTAGTGAATGGGGTTTGAGATTTTGAAGCCTAAAAAAAGTGCCTCCATCCATCATAAAAGTAATCCAGGGGGGTTAATAAAGGCCTTCTGAAGCGAAGCGATGGGTTTGTGTCAGAAAAATATCCATATTTAAATCTTTGTAAACTATAATAAGCTTCTGGCTGACGGCTGTACACATCAATTTACACCAAAAGAGTAACCTCTGACCCTAAGCATGACGTAGGATGTAGGAGTAGCGTAAGCTTAGACGCCTCTCACAGTTCAAACAAATAGGGCTGGGCAACAAAAGACTTTAGACTACTAAAAGACAATGTTTTGTTTTGCTCTATCCACATTATGATGGATGGATGTGCTTTTTTGGGCTTCAAAACACGCTCCTGTTCACTTCCATTATAAAGCTTGGAAGAGCCAGGATATTTTCAATATAACTCCAATTGTGTTTGTCTGAAAAAAGATAGTCATATACACCTAGGATGGCTTGAGGGTGAGTAAATCTTTGGGTAATTTTCATTTTTGGGTGAACTAACCCTTTAAGTAGACAATGGAGGAACCATTCAGACGATTTACCTTAGCTAATGATGTTTTCTGCTCAGTGGGCGGGGCAGTGGACTGAGGAAGCCCCGCCCCTCCCGCTTGCTGAAGAGTTTGGAGCAGCTGCTGTAACTGAAACAAGCATCTCAGATTAAATCTCAGACTGTTTTATTTTTAGAGCTTCAAGATATTTATGTACAACACTTTGGTCCATTTTTATGGTTTTGAAAGTGCTTTATAAATAAAATTTGAGTAGATTGTTGTCTGTTACCTCTACACCCCCTGTGCCCTGGAGGAGCTGAGCGACTGCAGCGAGGGCCACTGGGGCCTGAACGGTGGGTGCAGGTGTTGCTGTGGCAACAGCTGGTACTAGTACTGGTGCTGGTGCTGGCACCGGCACTGACTCTGGCACTGCCACTGGCATTGGCATGGCTGAAGGAGCTACAAAAAGCAATGAAAAGTGCAGTTTAACAACAGAGATCATGCTTCAGTTTAAAACACAGATCAGTGAACTACAGGCCACTAGTTTGAATATGATACAGTTTACAGTAAATTCTCATACTCTATCCCAGGTATTTAAATCAGAATTCTGCCAAATATATGAAGAGTTCAGATGCAAAAACCTCCATGTCCGTCTGACATGTTTTCTTATAAATTAGCATTTTGTACCAGGCTCCTATGTTTAAGTTCAGTAATTTCACTTTAATGGCAATGAAAAGGATATTAGTCAGTTATTGAAATGCCTTGTTTTCAAAAATGTCACTTTAATCAATTGCTACGTCCTGGTATTTCAATGGTATTAAACATTTTTGCAAAAACCTCTTTGGACAACAAGACATAGTAAAACATCAGTTTCTGTCAGTTTTACAGCAGCAAAAGGTACATTGTAGTGTTTACTTGCTACTTGCGAAATCCTGTCATTTCCATTGTAACGATGGACAAAACACGATAAAAGCTTGTAGCTCGGCAATTAAAAGCGTCTCATACACACACCATCATTCATCTTAAAATCATAGAATTCGGTTGCCATCTTCCGATTGGTTCTTCTGTGGACTTAGAGGCTTTTGCTGACAAAGGGAAGTGGCGTTTAGGGCTGACGCTGGGATTTAACCGATTTGTAGTATTTTAAAGTATTTAACGAGCATTCAAACAATATCATTATCTCATTTTTGAGATAATGATAGCGGCTTAGTGGCTTTTGCATCTTAATATCCAAAAGTTTAGGGTCAATATGTTTTTTGTTGTCGATGTTGAAAGAAATTAACACTTTTATTCAGAAAGGATGCATTAAATTGATGAAAAGAGAAGTGAAGTGAAGTGAAGTGAAGAAGTGAAGTGACATGTGGCCAAGTATGGTGACCCATACTCGGAATTTGTGCTCTGCATTTAACCCATCCAAGTGCGCACACACACAGCAGTGAACACACACACACCGTGAACACACACCCGGAGCAGTGGGCAGCCATTGCTGCGGCGCCCGGGGAGCAGTTGGGGGTACGGTGCCTTGCTCAAGGGTCTCACCTCAGTCGTGGTATTGAGGGTGGGGAGAGCGCTGGACATTCACTCCCCTCACCGACAATCCCTGCCGGACCTGAGACTCGAACCCATGACCTTTGGGTTACAAGTCCGACTCTCTATCCATTAGGCCACGACTGCCCCCAGTAAAGACATTTACTGGGTTTAGCGACAGTAAAGACATTTATAATAGGTTTCTATTTCAAATAAATGCTGTTCTTTTGAACTTTCCATTCATCATGTATAATGGTTTCCACAAAAAATATTAAGCAGCACAACTGTTTATTTTTTAACACTGATAATAAAAATTGTTTCTTGAGCACCAAATCAGCATATTAGAATGATTTCTGAAGGATCATGTGACACTGAAGACTGGAGTAATGATGCTGAAAATTCAGCTTTGAATCACAGGAATAAATTACATTTTAAAGGGTTAGTTCACCCAAAAATGAAAATAAATGTATTAAAGGGGTGGTTCAATGCGATTTCACTTTTTTAACTTCAGTTAGTGTGTAATGTTGCTGCTTGAGCATAAATAGTATCTGCAAAGTTACAGCGCTGAAAGTTCAATGCAAACGGAGAAATAGTCTTTTAAAGTTATGGCATTTTAATGCCTACAAAAACAACCGGTTTGGACTACAACGAGCTTCTTCCCGGGTTGGTGACATCATAAACCCCGCAAAACACTCCCCCGGGAACATGCAACAAAGTGGGCGAGGCCATGTGGCGCAGAAGAGTTGTGTACACCGGACGCGAGCGGAGCGATGCGTCAAAAGATAATAGAACCCATTATAATCAGTGATATTTTCTACACTGGATGCGGTGCTGAAGACAGCTTCCAGAATCTACACGAGTTTAATGCTTGATTTGCACAAAGGCTTTTACTGAAGGAAGCAGTTCCCACTTTAAAAGCAGAAGCTGCTGTTTATTGGCTTCAAACTGTAAATACGTTTTATTGTTTGTACATGTCTTTTAAGCTTATAGTTCTGCTGCTATTTTTGGTTGTATCAAGGACAAAAACAAAGAGCAACTCGTTTTTGCTTTGCTAGCCAGTTAGCTGTATTATAGTGCATACTTCAACAAATGCCAACAAACTTCTATGTTCATACACAAACAGTTGTTCATGCTATAAATTAAACGCTACCTTTACATAAATGCTACTACTCAGTCATGTATTTGGATACAGTAAAGCTTTAATCAGGATAAAACTATGTTGAAAGCGAACAAACAGCAGTGACAGCATATCTAAACACTTTGACACAAATACTAAATGAAATACCATTCAGAAACGTCCTTTAAAAGCCGCGATTGCAGAGGTTCTGCTTTACCCTCTTCATCTGGGTCTGATTCGGCTCAATTTGATATAGCAATATAGGCGCTATTATTAAAATTTTCTCTGAAGCACTAACTATGAATGGTAAGGGGCGTGGCATTTCCGAAAGCTTCAGCGAATCATGATACACTGGGCCAGCTACCAACCTGCTAACCAATCTGAGCACATTGCGTATTTCAGAGGGAGTGGCTTCATAGAACCAGGAAGTCAAACGAGCCGGTCATAAACGAAGTCAAACTGCTCTTGAGCCCTTTTGTCACTTTAATCAGAATGAATAAGCCAATCTTTTTATCTGCACTGTTTGTTCACTGGTTTGCACTCTATCTGCCATGTGCCTTACGCTGCTTTATTTAACTTTATTTATTTATTTTTATATATTTTTTTATTATGTCTTTTTTTACATCCCCTTATTGTATAGTTATATCTTATATTTTATATTGATCTTGTATAGTTATATCTTATATTTTATATTGATCTAGATTATTAAGCTCTACTGTTAGTGTTATCTGTATGCACCGGGGGTCTGAGAGTAACGCAATTTCGATTCTCTGTATATATGTACTGTACATGTGGAAGAATTGACAATAAAGCAGACTTGACATGACAGTGGAAACAGAGGTGTAGAATAAAGGTAAAATATATGAAAAATACAGCGTTTTAAAAAAAACGAAGCATTAAGACATGTTAAACTGTGCCCCAAAAGCACAATCAAGCCTAATAAAAAAAACACTGAACCACCCCTTTAATCACCCTCATGCCATTCCACACCCGTAAGACCTTCGTTAATCTTCGGAACGCAATATTTTTGTCAAAATCCGATGGCTCAGTGAGGCCTGCATAGCCAGCAATGACATTTCCTCTCTCAAGATCCATTAATGTACTAAAAACATATTTAAATCAGTTCATGTGAGTACAGTGGTTCAATATTAATATTATAAAGCGACGAGAAAATTGTGTGCACCAAAAAAACAAAATAATTACTTATATAGTGATGGCCGATTTCAAAACACTGCTTCATTATGCTTCGGACGTTATGAATCTTTTGTGTCGAATCAGAGGTTTGGAGCGCCAAAGTCACGTGATTTCAGCAGTTTGGTGGTTTGGCACACAATCCGAATCATGATTCGACACAAAAGATTCATAACACTCCGAAGCTTAATGAAGCAGTGTTTTGAAATCGGCCATCACTATATAAGTCGTTATTTAGTTTTTTTGGCGCACCAAAAATATTCTCGTCGCTTTATAATATTAATATTGAACCACTGTACTCACATGAACTGATTTAAATATGTTTTTAGAGCATTAATGGATCTTGAGAGAGGAAATGTCATTGCTGGCTATGCAGGCCTCACAGAGCCATCGGATTTCAACTAAAATATCTTAATTTGTGTTCCGAAGACTAACGAAGGTCTTACGGGTGTGGAACGGTATGAGGGTGAGAAATAAATGACATTATTTTTGGGTGAACTAGCCCTTTAACATATATTCAAAATATAAATAAATAGTAATAATATTTCACAATATTACTGTATTTTTGATCAAATAAATACAGCCTTGGTGAGCTTTTTTTCCCCCCTCTTAACAGTAGTGTAACTTTAAAGACTTTGACTCAAAAGGCCAGATAAAAAACCTAAAGTTTAAAGCATAATAAAAATAATCGGAACAGAAACGAATGTGATCATTTACCAGCGACTGTGGTTCCATTCTCTAAAACAGGCAGCACTGGAGTCGTGGCCATGTCTAACAGCGGCTGAATGACGTCCATGCCAAACACGTCATTCTTCTGCCACAGGTTCAGCACGCGCATTATCTTCCCCTACAATTCAACAAACAAAATCCAATAAAATTCACCTGGCACCATAGAAACATTTCACTGTAAAATCCAGAGGTGATTATTCAGTACCTTGTCATCGGCCGGGCACTGGAAAAGGTTCTGAAACGTTACAGTGAAGTTTTTCAAAAACCTCGGCCCAAACAGATCTTTGTCCGAGCCGAACTGATGGCGGGACTGACGGATGATTGAGTCGACCACATAGAGACCGGCAACCTTTAGATCTGGTTTACACTGACGGAAAAATAACATTACGTCTTTTACACCTTCCCATAATAACAGCGATCATCTTTACAAGAACGTCAGTATATAGTTAGTTACATACCCGCTTGATGAACTTCTCCACGATTTGAACAACGTGCTTGTAAAGCTAACAAAGCAAATAAATCATAAAAACTCAGTCACAAAAGAAAAATTTCAACAAAAAAATTATTTAAAGTGAGTGTCAAAACACAAATAACTGAGATAACATCTTTAAAAAAGCTATCAAAATCAAAGAGGCAAATTTGATAATTAATTTCTCCTGTAACTTATAAAATGTTTACATGACCACATCAACATCAGTATGTAAAATAGATCTTTTAAACGGTTTCTTCTTAGATAAAATGATAAAAATCAACGCAAACTCAAAATAATTGGAACAAGAAACAAAGACAAGTCAATTAATTCTTGCTAATTTATCGAGATCTTTCCCATCATCCATATTTCTGTTCTGACATACCTTGATCGCTTTGATTCCTGCTTTGGTTACAGACATCATTTTGGCTCTTGAGATCGGGGGAGTCATGTCCATCATGGACATCATCTACAGAGGAGGAAAAAATGTCAAATTTACCCTCATAAAAATTTAGGTCTGAGTAATAACTGAGATCAAAATGACATGCAAAACTTTCAGCTCGGTTAATGACAATCTCAAACTCAAAAGGAAAAGCTTGTGATTACATAGATAACATCAAAATGCATAAAACAGCACTTAACCTCATAGCAAACTCAATGAAAACGGTTTTGAGCCCATAAACACCATTATAGCACTTGATTAAATCATCTGTGAAGTCTCTGAACCAGCAGGGGCGCCACTGAAACTCTCTCTACATGCAATTCTATTACAACAGCCAGTCAAAACTAGATTAAATTCATATTAAATATGATGTACCCCTTATTTAATATCTTTATAAACATAAAAGTCATTATGCGAGCGCTAAATCAAACTTTAACTAAGCGCAATTGGACAGCACGAACAGTTGGAAGGTCACTAAACAAACTAACTTTATTCATACTCATATCACATCTGCTGAACAATATTAAGGTTTTTATTTGACCATTTAAAAGTTTAAACTGCAAAAACAGTCGGATATCAATCCAAAAACATATAAACAAGGATTGTTTTGGAGGAGCTTGGCGCGCGCGCTCGGCTAATGGTAAACGGTAAACGGCGAATAAAACGCGAAATCTCACCTCCCCGTTAAAGGCGTTCACCGCATCCATGTCCATGGGCGTTATTAACTCAATATGTCTTTGGATATATTATCCTCGATCCGAATAAACATGTGTAAACTGGATTATCGCGACAAGGCCGCATGAGATTGAAGCTCAGAAACTCAACACAACCTTTCGCGAACGTTGAGACGCGTTCAGCGCGCGGGGAGAGAGCGCCGCCTATCGCACCGGAGAACAACTGTACAAACACTATTATGTCACTGACAGAAATTATATAGTATAGCCACTGTATCACATATTATATATATATATATATATACACACTTCAAAAGTTTGGAAATATTACTATTTTTAATGTTTTTGAAAGAAGTCTCTTATGCTCAAGCCTGCATTTATTTCATCAAAAATACAGAAAAAAAACAGTAATATTGTGAAATATTATTACAATTTAAAATAATGGTTTTCTATTTTAATATACTTTAAAATATATATATTTTTTTCTGTAATGCAAAGCTGTATTTTCAGCATTACTCCAGTCTTCAGTATCATTCTAATATGATGATTTGATAGTTGTGTTGCTTAATATTTTTTGGAAACTGTGATATTTTTTTCAGGATTCATTGATGAATAAATAGTCAAAAAGAACAGGATTTATTCAAAATAGAAATATTTTCTAACAATATAAATCTTTACTATCACTTTTTATCAATTGAATACATCTGTGCTGAAAAAAGTATTAATTTCTTCCAAAAAAAAGAAAGAAAGAAAAAAATACTGACCCCAAACTTTTGAACAGTAGTGTATATTGTTACAAAAGATTTATTTTAAATAAATGCTGCTCTTTTTAAACTTAATTCATCAAAGAATCCTGAAAAAAAGTATCACGTTATAATAAAATATTAAGCAGCACAACATTTGTATCAAATCATCATATTAGAATGATTTCTGAAGGATCATGTGACACTGAAGACTGGAGTAATGATGCTGAAAATTCAGCTTTGATCACTGGAATAAATTACATTTTCACGTATATTATAATAGAAAACCATTATTTTAAATTGTAATAATATTTCACAATATTACTGTTTTTACTGTATTTTGATCAAATAAATGCAGCCTTGAGCATAAGAGACTTCTTTCAAAAACATTAAAAATAGTAATGTTTCCAAACTTTTGACTAGTGTATATATAGATATATATAGTTATTGGTTTTCTCAGAGACACTCTCCAATATCTGTTATGTTTAGTTGTATAACATTATCTATCTATCTATCCATCCATCCATCCATCCATCCATCCATCTATCTATCTATCTATCTATCTATCTATCTATCTATCTATCTATCTATCTATCTATCTATCTATCCATCCATCCATCCATCCATCAATCCATCGATCTATCTATCCATCCATCCATCCATCCATCCATCTATCTATCTATCTATCTATCTATCTATCTATCTATCTATCTATCTATCTATCTATCTATCTATCTATCTATCTATCTATCTATCTATCTATCTATCCATCCATCCATCCATCGATCTATCCATCCATCGATCTATCCATCCATCCATCTATCTATCCATCCATCCATCCATCCATCGATCTATCTATCTATCTATCTATCTATCTATCTATCTATCCATCCATCCATCCATCCATCCATCCATCCATCCATCGATCTATCTATCTATCTATCCATCCATCCATCTATCTATCTATCTATCTATCTATCTATCCATCCATCTATCTATCGTAGGCTATGTCATGTCAAAGTGAATTTTCCAAGTTCCCGGTTGGGACTTTTATTTTGTAAACATATGCCGTTCTATGTGGGCTTTTATTTTGAAAGCGTGTTGGTGTGACGCTCGCACCTCCGGACAGATCAGCCCCGGTGATCAGCTCGACCATGCCGACTGTCAGCGTGAAGAGAGATCTGCTCTTTGAAGCTCTGGGACAAACATACAGTAAGTGTTCATCATTCGCCAGGTTGATAAAGTGAGTGCACTCATTAGTGTGCTGTTAGGAAGGGAAATGTGCTCAGTGTGTGTGAGTCTGCGTCTGTGGAAGTCATGGAGGAATATCAATAAAACAAGTTATACTCTATATATCATGTATTCTGCTGGCCCATTTCATCACTACTGAACAAATTCATGTTGAGGCTCAAAACGAATTTAATTTACATGTGATTCATTTCTCCAAATGTGTCGCAGCGATTGCATCAGATTCTAGTTATTCTGAGATATTAACAATTTCACTTAAGATTTTTTCTTATTAATATATATATCGCTTTTCAGTCTGGTGCTGCTTGAATGCAGTGATGTTTTATTTCTTGTAATGTTATTTTTTATTCTTCATTCATATGAAAAGCTCAGATGTCAAACTGGATGCGCATTGATGACGCCATCATAATGCGACTCAGAAATAATTATTTTATTTTCTATTCGTGTTTTAGCGGATGAAGAATTTGATGAACTGTGTTTCGAGTTTGGCCTCGAGCTGGACGAAATCGTAAGTTGTATCAAATTATCCTTGTTTACAAGCTGATCAGATGAGAAGAAACGACAGGCCCTTGTTTTAACAAACACTGAACGTTTATCTGATTATAATTGTTAATTAATTTAAATATAGTTATATTTATGTTGTTATATGTTAAAAATGATATAATAAATGGTCTAATATATAAGATACAATGTATAATATAATATAAAATACTATATAATTTAT
>RJVU01047928.1:313606-338397 GCA_003731715.1 Anabarilius grahami | reverse complement strand
CTAGATGTCAAAGTTTAGGCTAAGCTGAAGTACTAAAATTATTATTATTTTTTTTTTTTAAAGTAACACTTTGTCTATTACATGTTTTTACTATAGTAATAACAGAAAATGATGCATAATTACATGCAACTAACCTTAAAACCTAAACAATCCTAACCCTATAGTAAATAATTATGTTAATTATTGTTATTCAGTCCTGATGGATTGATTCTGATTGGCCACAGTCAGTCACTTCTCCTAATGTAAGGTGAAATCTGATTGGTCAGAATATTAGTAGCTTATTTGTCAATTTATTTGACAACTCTTGTATGTTTTTAAGTGTTATACCTCAGATCGCATCAAATCTAATGAGTCTTACTGTTAATAAGTTCTTTCAATGTGTTGTAGGCTGACAGTCATCTGAAGCACTACCTGCATATCATCGAGAACGAACCTCTCTACCCCATCATATATGACAGTAATGGAATCGTCCTGTCTATGCCTCCTATCATCAACGGTGAGTTAAATACATACGCATGCTTTCAGAAATGAATACAATTCTGTTCATTCTTAAGCTTTGTGATTTTGTTGTGCAGTTTTCTGCAGATAGATCTGTTCGTTCAAGTCTTGTATTTCTCTCTCTCTCCCAGGGGACCACACTAAAATCTCATTAAACACAAAGAACGTTTTCATTGAGTGCACAGCCACAGACCACACAAAGGTAAACCACTTTACTGACATTATGAGCTTAGATTCTGTTAACCGATGCAGTCATACCTCAATAGGTATATTTTGTTATAATATACATTACTCTTCAAAAACGTTTATTCAGAAAGGATGCATTGAATTTATCAAAAGTGACAGTAAATGTTACAAATAAACTTTCTATTCATCAAAGAATTCTGAAAAAGGATCATGGATTTGACAAAAATATTCAAATTAGTGCTGTCAAATCGATTAATTGCGATTAATCACATTGTTAAATGTGATTAATCGGTTTAACAGCGCTAATTCAAATAGAAAACCATGTATATTTGTTGCATATATATTTTTATATCTGTATCTTAAACTTGAAAAGCGTTTTCTATATGTGTTTGCAGGCAAAGATCACGCTGGACATGATAGTGACCATGTTTAGTGAGTACTGCGAGGAGCCGTTCACGTGAGTACCGCAGTACAGACTCTGTTACAGTATCTCCAGTTTTCACTCACACAGTCAGTGTGTTGTTCAGTGCTTAGATGTGCTTGTCTCTTTATTCAGGGTTGAGGAGGCAGAGGTTGTTTATCCTGATGGCAGATTGTGTGTGTATCCTGTATGTATTCAGTTTTTAACTTAATAGTAATTACAATATTCTATGATTACAATATAGCATATACAATATAACTGAACTAACCACACAATTACACTGAAATGAATGGAATATGCCATGTGAAATACAAGCTGAGCTCTATTGATGGTCATGATCGTGTAACTTTCACACAATATCCAGAAAGGGTTGTGACGTAATCAGCGAAGCTGTTTACATGGAACAAACTCGACCCGCAGGAATTACAGCAGCTGCACAAACCTTGACAAGTAGTTTCATCTCACAGCTCAAATAACAAACATTTATGAACGGTACATAATGAATATGGAAAAATGCTATATACAATACTGTTCAAAAGTTTGGGGTTCAAAAGTTTTGTTTTTATTGTTTTTGAAAAGTCTCTCATGTTCACCAAGTCTGTAATTATTTGACCAAATATACAGTTAAAATTATAAAATGTTATAACAATTCAAAATGACTTTTCTATTTGCATATATTGTAAAATACAATTTCTGTGATCAAAGCTGAATTTCCAGCATCATTACTCCAGTCTTCAGTGTCACATGATCCTTCAGAAATCATTCTGATATGCTGATTTAGAGCTCAAGAAACATTTCTGATTATTATCAATGTTGAAAACAGTTGTGCTGCTGCTTGTTTTTGTGAAAATCACAATACCATTTTTTTCAGGATTATTTGAAGAATAGAAAGTTCATAAGAACATTTATTTAAAAAAAATTTTTTTTTGTAACATTATAAATGTCTTTATTGTCAATTTAATGCATCCTTGCTGAATAAGTGTTAATTTCTTTTCTTCTTTTTTTATTTTTTTAAAAATCTTACTGACCCCAAACTTTGAAATGGTAGTGTATATGAATAAAAGAGAATTGCATGCAAACCCTACATGTATTGCTTTAAATATATTTTTGGTTTATTTGTTAAAAACAAAAACAAAAAATCTAAATCTGTCTAAATTATTTTTGTGCTACAGATGCTGTTGATAGAGCTTAACTTGTATACAGGACTATTCATTCCAGATTAAAAATAACATTCTCTTGACTTTAAGCAGCAAAGCATGTAATCATTAATGAAAAATAAATTATGCCTTTTTTGAAAGTCATTCTGTTATTTGCTGATTGTTGACTTTGTCATTAGGAGCTGGCGTACAGGACTGAGACACTGTCTGGAGACTTCATCAACAAAAAAGTTGGGATCAAGTGAGTACATTTTTAAATGTTTGATCTCATTAGAGCACATGTCAAACTGTCCTGCAGAGTTTAGCTCCAACCAGCTCCAAAACACCTGCTTGGAAGTTTCTATGGCTGTGTCAGAAATCGCCCTCTATACCCTTATATGGGGTAATTATTAAAGGTGCCGTAGAACGTGTTTTCAAAAGATGTAATATAAGTCTAAGGTGTCCCCTGAATGTGTCTGTGAAGTTTCAGCTCAAAATGCCACATAGATTTTTTAAATAAATTTTTGTATCTGCCTATTTTGGGGCATCATTAAATATGATCTGATTCAGGCTGCGGCCCCTTTAAATTCTAGTGCTCTCCGCCCCCGGAGCTCGCGCTTGCCTTAAACAGCATAAACAAAGTTCACACAGCTAATATAACCCTCAAAATGGATCTTTAAAAAGTGTTCGTCATGCAGCATGTCTAATCGCGTAAGTACAGTGTTTATTTGGATGTTTACATTTGATTCTGAATGAGTTTGATGGTGCTCCGTGGCTAAAGCTAACATTACACACTGTTGGAGAGATTTATAAAGAATGAAGTTGTGTTTATGAATTATACAGACTGCAAGTGTTTAAAAAAATGAAAATAACGACAGTCTTGTCTCCGTGAATACAGTAAGAAACGATGGTAACTTTTTTTTTTTTACCACATTTAACAGTACATTAGCAACATGCTAACGAAACATTTAGAATATCACTAAAAATATCATGTTATCATGGATCATGTCAGTTATTATTGCTCCATCTGCCATTTTTCGCTATTGTCCTTGCTTGCTTACCTAGTCTGATGATTCAGCTGTGCACCGATCCAGACGTTAATACTGCCTTGAATGCCTTGAACATGAGCTGGCATATGCAAATATTGGGGGTGTACATATTAATGATCCCGACTGTTACTTAACAGTCGGTGTTATGTTGAGATTCGCCTGTTCTTCGGAGGTCTTTTAAACAAATGAGATTTATATAAGGAGGAGGAAACAATGGTGTTTGAGACTCACTGTATGTCTTTTCCATGTACTGAACTCTTGTTATTCAACTATGCCAAGATAAATTCAATTTTTAATTCTAGGGCACCTTTAATAATTGTAATGGTGTCCGAAACCATAGTGGACGTTATTAAGTGCACTCATTCAATCCCATAATGCACTGCAACAACGAGTGTACAACCAATGTACGCTCAATGGCTCGAGAATAGCAATAATGAATGAATTCTTACGTCTGACCAGAAGATTGCGCCCGCAGCTGAATCATCCATCCATTTTCCAAACCGCTGGTCCAATGTGGGTACAGCGGAATATCATACAGGAAAAATTATTTTTTAATTGATTATTAAATTGTTTAATTAAGGTTAATACATGAGAGTTCAATATAAATCTTTTCATTACTACTGGAGCTGCCAGTTTTGCTAAGTTTCAAATGATTATTAAAAAGCAAACACAAACTATGCAAAAGCGACAGCCTTTCCGGAGCACTCTAGTGTCCGAATTCACTCACTCATTTTCATTCACTCCTTCAAGTGGACTATATTAGTGGACTAATGAAGGGAATAGTGAATTGGGGGGTGATTTCAGACACATCCCTTGATTAGCTGGTTCAGGTGTGTTTGATTAGGGTTGGAGCTGAACTCTGCAGGACAGTTATCCACCCCACTTATCCTATCCAGTTTAACACCCCTGCATTAGAGCTTTAACTTCTTTGTTTCTCAGCTTTGGTCAGTCGAATGAACCCTGATCACACTCTTTATGCTCTCTTCTTCAGTGAATCCGCCGAAAGCATCGCTCAGCTGCTGACCCGGATGTGTTTGAAGTCGGATATCAGCGGTGAGGGCGATCAGATCCAGGTTGAGATCCCACCCACACGCTCCGATGTCATCCACGCCTGTGACATCATGGAGGATGCTGCCATAGCGTACGGCTTCAACAACATCGTCAGGAGCACGCCACGCACGTACACAGTAGCCAATCAGGTTTGCGAAATACATTCATTCTGACCAATTAAACTGGAGATCACTTTAAAGGTTCAGTGCTGATGTTACGACACTTACACGTGTGCTTTTGTGTCTGCAGCTCCCTCTAAATAAACTGACGGAGTTACTGAGGCAAGACCTTGCAGCCGCCGGGTTTACTGAAGCTCTGACATTCGCTCTGGTTAGAAATCACTCCTCTCTCTTTTATGAGGTTTATAATCTGCATGTTTTCCTCCTCAAAGTCCATTTATAAGATTTCTTGCAATCAAAACATTTGTAATTTACATTTCATGGCCATTGTCCACCTTCTCTCTAAGCATTAGAATTAATTAGGCAGTTTTTACAAGATTTGTGTATGTAAATTATCTTAGTTTTTAGGGCTGGGTAGACACAGATTTCACAAATTGATTAGACTCTGATTCACAACCTCGATTCTATACCTTCTGATGTTCATTCATGTTTATGTCATGATGAAAAGGAAGTATCAACAGATGTTTTCTTCTGTATTGTGAGGTATATCCAATAGGATTTGTTATATTTATTTATTTTATATAATTAGGTAATAAGAAAAAAATTAGGATATGAACTATTGAACGATTTTGAGATTTTAGATATTTTTTTAATCATTCAAAAAAAAAAAGAAGATAAATAACATGCACTTAAAATATAGATTTTATTCCCCCCCCCCCCATTTTGTTTCTGATTATTTTCTTGCCAACTTTAAAACACTGTTCATTGTAAACAAATTACAACATTGGTTGCTGTATATCTTTTTTTCCGTTCATTTGTTATCTTGTTTTCCATAATATGACTCCATTAAAATAACCTTTTCTCCCTCTCTCTGCAGTGTTCACAAGAAGATATTGCAGATAAACTCGGGAAAAACATAACAGAAACCAGAGCAGTCCACATCTCCAACCCAAAGACTGCAGAGTTTCAGGTAACCCACACCATCCACAAAAGATTTTACAGATCTGATTAGCATTTCTCACATTTGTCCACTAGTGGGTGCTTTTGCAAGTTTAAATCAGTTAGTAGTAACTCTAATTTATTTGACTAACTAAACCAAACTGTCCTCTAGGTGGCACGCACCTCTCTTCTTCCTGGCCTCCTGAAAACGGTCGCTGCCAACAGGAAGATGCCCCTTCCTCTCAAACTGTTCGAGATTTCAGACGTCGTCCTGAAGGATGAAACAAAAGGTGTGTTTGACATCCTCAAAATCAAGTAACGCATGCTAATAAGCAGTCTCTGAACTTGATCTGTCTTGCAGACGTAGGAGCCCGCAACAACAGGCGACTCTGTGCCGTTTACTACAACAAGAGCCCGGGGTTTGAGGTCATCCATGGACTTCTGGACCGGGTCATGCAGCTGCTGGATGTCAAACCAGGCCGTAACCAAGGATACCACATCCAGGCGGCAGAGGGTGAGTCATAAATGTTAAAAGTCGACATTGTGTCCTTCCTCTGAGTGAGATCCGTTTTATGAGCTCTCTGAGTCATATTCAAAGATTTATTTTAGTGGTTAATATTTAACAGCGTTTATCTGCGAGCAGTAGGTCAGCAAAATGTTAATAGGAAGTGTTATAGTTCTTTTGCTAGGACTTTTTTTTATTACTGGACAGTCAAATGCTCATTTCCTCCTTTTATTTTCACCTGATGGATGGAAAAGGCTTAAAGAGACTGTTTAAAATGTCATGAAACTGTATCAAATTGTTTTCGTTGTTTAAAATAAAGCTATTAAGTGGAATATATAAACTTTGAACAAAAATTTGTAATGAATATATCTGAAGTTGACTAATAATAATAATACTAACTTTATTGATTGTTTTTCTTACAGACTCCACCTTCTTCCCTGGCCGCTGTGCTGAGATTTTGTCAGGTGGCAAAAGCATCGGACACCTCGGGGTCCTTCACCCTGATGTCATCAGTCGTTTTGAGCTGACCATGCCCTGCTCTGCCATCGATATCGACATAGAGCCCTTCCTGTGATGTCAAAATGCAAATTATCTTAGCCACACCCCTCCATTTTGGTCAATGTCTTGGCTCCTCCTTCAGAAGTTGCATCCACACATTACTGGATGTATATCTTTAGGTTATAGTCACGACGGCATGTGTTACTGTATGTTCAGAATAAATCACTCTGTTTTAATAAACCTCAACTTGTCCACTGCTAGTATGTTTTTCTGATATTAAACATCATGGCTGTATGTCTGTCCAACACATTTTACAACATAGAAACAAATAAATATATATGAATAAACCAAAATTGCCATTTGTTGGTTTGTGCATGTATTTTGTGGATATCAAGCAATGTCCTCTATTATGATTTGCTGTATTTCATCTAAAGCTTATTTAACCCTCATGTTGTGTTCTGGTCATTTTGACCCGGAGAGGATTTTCTTTTTGCTGGAAATGCTAGTTAACGTTATCACATTGGACTAAAACTTAATGACTTTACTCACCCAGAGTATAACTACTTCCCCAACAAGTTGACAAAAAGATTGAATCTAATATCTGGTCATAATATAGAATAACGAGAAATGTATTAGTTCTTTTTTAGTAGGCCAGTCATTTTTGACAGTGAACACCACAAGTGTGACTTTGTGCCATTTTGTACAAGATAAAAGCATTTCAAAACAAGCTTCCAGGTTAAATATTAAAGCACACTAGTTTGATAAACACTGCAAATTTTTCCATATTTTGTTGAATATTGACACATTTATCCACAGATAATGTTTTTTTTTTTCCCACTCAGAAACTGAGGCGCATAAGCTCGGATCAACGAGGCCTACAATATTAAGTACAATACCTAGTTTGAAAGAAAACAAGTTGACAAAAAGATTGAATCCAATATTTGGTGATAATATAGCTTAACAAGAGATTTACAAGTAATTTTTGACATGGATGGAATGACGGATGGATGGATTGATAGATAGAGGAATGGATGGATGGATGGATGGATGGATGGACGGATGGATGGATAGATAGAGGAATGGATGGACGGATGGATAGTATGACAGTGGATGGATGGACGGATGGATAGTATGACAGTGGATGGATGGACGGACAGATGGATAGTATGACAGTGGATGGATGGATGGATGGAGGAATGGATGGATGGATGGACGGATGGATAGTATGACAGTGGATGGATGGATGGATGGATGGAGGAATGGATGGATGGATGGACGGATGGATAGTATGACAGTGGATGGATGGATGGACAGATGGATAGTATGACTGGATGGATGGATGGATGGAGGAATGGATGGATGGATGGATGGATGGATGGATAGTATGACAGTGGATGGATGGATGGATGGACAGATGGATAGTATGACAGTGGATGGATGGATGGATGGACAGATGGATAGTATGACAGTGGATGGATGGATGGATGGATGGACAGATGGATAGTATGACAGTGGATGGATGGATGGATGGATGGATGGATGGACGGATGGGTAGTATGACAGTGGATGGATGGATGGATGGATGGATGGATGGATAGTATGACAGAGGATGGATGGATGGATGGATGGATGGAGGAATGGATGGATGGATGGACGGATGGATAGTATGACAGTGGATGGATGGATGGAGGAATGGATGGATGGACAGATGGATAGTATGACAGTGGATGGATGGATGGACGGATAGATAGTATGACTGAATGGATAGATGGATGGAGGAATGGATGGATGGACAGATGGATAGTATGACAGTGGATGGATGGAAGGATGGATGGATGGACGGATGGATAGTATGACAGTGGATGGATGGATGGAGGAATGGATGGATGGACAGATGGATAGTATGACAGTGGATGGATGGATGGACGGATAGATAGTATGACTGAATGGATAGATGGATGGAGGAATGGACGGATGGATAGTATGACAGTGAATGGATGGATGGACGGATAGATAGTATGACTGAATGGATAGATGGATGGATGGAGGAATGGATGGATGGACGGATGGATAGTATGACAGTGAATGGATGGATGGATGGATGGATGGATGGACAGATGGATAGTATGACAGTGGATGGATGGAGGAATGGATGGATGGAAAGATGGATAGTATGACTGGATGGATGGAGGAATGGATGGATGGACAGATGGATAGTATGACAGTGGATGGATGGATGGATGGATGGACGGATGGATAGTATGACAGTGGATGGATGGATGGATGGATGGATGGATGGATGGACGGATGGATAGTATGACAGTGGATGGATGGATGGATGGACAGATGGATAGTATGACAGTGGATGGATGGATGGATGGACAGATGGATAGTATGACAGTGGATGGATGGACGGATGGATAGTATGACAGTGGATGAATGGATGGACGGATGGGTAGTATGACAGTGGATGGATGGATGGATGGACAGATGGATAGTATGACAGTGGATGGATGGATGGATGGATGGATGGAGGAATGGATGGATGGACGGATGGATAGTATGACAGTGGATGGATGGATGGATGGACAGATGGATAGTATGACAGTGGATGGATGGACGGATGGATAGTATGACAGTGGATGGATGGATGGAGGGATGGATGGATGGATGGATAGTATGACAGTGGATGGATGGATGGATGGACAGATGGATAGTATGACAGTGGATGGATGGACGGATGGATAGTATGACAGTGGATGGATGGATGGAGGAATGGATGGATGGATGGATAGTATGACAGTGGATGGATGGATGGATGGACAGATGGATAGTATGACAGTGGATGGATGGATGGACAGATGGATAGTATGACAGTGGATGGATGGACGGATGGATAGTATGACAGTGGATGGATGGATGGAGGAATGGATGGACGGATGGATAGTATGACAGTGGATGGATGGATGGACAGATGGATAGTATGACAGTGGATGGATAGATAGTATGACGATGGTCGGATGGATGGATGGATAGAATGACAGTGGACGGCTGGATGGATGGATGGATGGATGGATGAATGGATGAATGGATGGCAAGACCAATTAGTCTATAGTACTTAAAATATACACTTTCCTTTATATATTAATTCTAGCCTAAAATCATGCTGAAAAAAGAGAAATCAAGCTTCTGGTTAGTTCAGGCCATGTCAGTCAAGCTTGCACCAGCTGACAGTCAGCTGTTTCTGACGACCAATCCAGTTGTGACACTAATCACAGCAGTCCATGTAAATCCCCATTCATTCATTCATTCTCTCTATTGCTCAGCTGCACACTGCATTTAACTCCCCCTTTATCCCCAACTCCATCCAGCTGGAATCTGTAATCTAATCTGATGTCTGTTTACCACTGTCTTCTGCATACAGTAATTTCATTGTATCATCCTTCCTCATGTATTTTAGCTTGTTTACAACAACTCGTTGTAATTTATGTATGTATGATTACTGGATCTGTTCTGTGCCCCAAGGTGGGGTTGACTTGCTGCTCTCCCTGCTCTGTCCAAGCATGACTGCATGGACGGGCGTGTGGAGTTTGCCCAGAACAGAACCATACCGCCAACACTAACTGTATGCATTCATCATTATAATAAATATACATTTGACTGAAATGATGTTATTTGCCAACTGCATGTTCCTTTCACCCTCCTCACAGAAGAGGAATCAGAGACTCACTTAATAAGTAGGCAGTAAATAACAGTGAGACAGTGTGCTAATTCACAAACTAATGGATCTTATCATGATGAATGATGAATGAAGTTGTGTTACATGTATGTCTGTTAAAAGCAGGTTGAGTGTGTGTGTGTGTGTGTGTGTGTGTGTGTTAAACAACTCCAACTGCACTGATGCTTGAAAACCAAGTGTAAATGTCTGCTGTTGACTAGGATTAATCACCGGTATATTAGAAGAAACTCGTGTGTGTGAATATTTTTCAGCTGTAACTCATTAAACAAGAGTCCAGATCACTGATTAACAAGACAAAATCTGTGTGTGTGGTTTGAGATGGCAGATGAGAGGAAGTGTCTGGTTTAACAGGTTATCAGAAAGGTCAGCGCTATAGAGACGGGCTCCACCTGATCTCCAGATAAACGATACCAGGCAGGCTTTTGACTGAACATGTTTTTCATGATATTAAAACCCTAAAAGCTTGGATAAAATGACCTGATTAGCTTCCCATACTTCCATTTGTGTTATTTCAAATATTTAGTGACCTTAATGTTATTCTAAATATGTGAAAAAGTCGAGTTAGGAGTGTCTGTCTTCCGTGTCTGAACTATATGTGTATAAGAGGGAAAGAGATTAGAGGCTATTATGGCGTGTCTTTAATTTGTGTGTGTGTAAGGATGGTCTGTGTGTACACTGCGTTTGTAAGGGTTTGTGGCTACATGAGAGGCGTGTTTGTGGTTTCTGTAGTGTTTATGAACTGTTAAACCGTCTACATCAACACATTTTATAAACACAAAACAAACAGACAGAGAAATGGAGGCAGATGGAGAGAGGCGAAATTTTTTTTAAGTGCCATTTTTATTGTGTTTATTCATTTCCTTCACCACATCTGTACAAGCTCATAAACACACATCCTGAATGCCAAAGTACTAAATATGTTCTTCAGCTTTTTGTAATAAATATCAAATGCATAACTATATGGTTAAAAAAATAATAGTAAAATAATAGCACAAATGTTCATAGAGTTGAGGCAGTCAAAGCATTTTATAACAGGTGTTATGTGTTAGTAAAAATTATGATAAAAACAAACTTTCAATGGAAGTTAATTCTTTGCACTTTTTACAACTAAAAGTACAAGCTGAATGTAGAAATCAACAGTTTGCCACAGTTCCTCTCCAGAGAATATAAAGGTGAAATGTGTAATGTTCTTGTATCCCATCTTCATGTAAGGCGTACATTGCACGATCCCACAAAAAGTGCGATTAAAATATCACTCTATTTATTTGATCATTAACATCAACACTGACTCAACCAATGGGGTTTAGAGCAGGACTGTCTGTCTGACCGACCAACAGAACGCTGGAGGAATGACGTAATTTTGTAGGCTAAACTGGAAGTTCATATCACCCTGGTTCCCTCAACAAAAATCCTATAGGATTTTTCCATTGGCTATTGGATTATTGCAGAAAATGTCCAACAAAAGTTTATGATTCTTACACGTTTTGTTCATTTGTTGCACGTTTGTTGTGCAAGATAATATTCACAAACTTGTATGTTTCTACTTTAAATCGGTAGAAGTAAAAAGTTAAAGTTAGGTGATCAATGAGCTACACTACGGTCGCAAGTGTTAACACGTTAACCAGTGTAGCTTCCGACAACTCTTTCAGTCTTTATTTCAGTGTTGCCAAGTCCACGTTTTTTCTGTGCAATTTGGCTACTTTTACACTGTTGCCACGGGTTGCACAAAAAAAAAAAAAAAAAAACACACAAATGCCAACTAATTTCTGGGTTTTAAGACTCCTGCATTACTTTATAGCAGATGGGCATCGAGTTAATAATTTATTAGTCTTTTTTCCTTAGCCTTTGTTCATGTGTCTGATTTCATTTGGTGATTCTTGGAATTTGGAATTACACACTTCACCTTTAGCTTGTATTTAAAGCTGCTGTCCGCAACTTTTTTTGTGTTCAAAATTTACAAAAATTATATAATGAGAATGTACAACATGAATCCATTTTCCAAACCGTGTTTTTGTCTTACCCTGAATCATTATGGTACACTTACAATAAGTGTTTATATTCAGACAATTTCAGACCGGACTGGTAGGACCCGCTGCAGAGTATCACAGTAGCTGCGTGACTCGCCATAGACATACACAGAGAAAAGTAGCTCCAGCTTCAATGTTCTTCCGCAAGATGCGTGCAGTTCTGTTTATTAACCGCTAAAGGGCCAAAAATCACGGACTGCAGCTTTAAGCAGGAATATTCCTTTAAAAATGCTAACGAAACGACACAGGGCTGGGTATTGACACAAATTTCACAATTCGATTCAATTTCGATTCACAAGTTTGCGATTAGATTAGATTCCGATTAAATTCAATTTGATATCAATTATTTTGTATATATATATCAGGTACGCTACATGGCTTTTTTTCTAAAGGAAACAAAAATCAACTAATGACATCTTGTCAGACGCAGTGTCTCGTTCCCCTTCTCAGGGAACCATGGTTACATTTGTAACTGTTAACCCGAGAAGTTTGTGTACAAGCACTTATTAAACACAAGGAAGTTTTACAATAATAAAGTTATAATACTAACTTACATAATTATGTTTCTACTCCAATTCGTTTTTAAATATAAACATTTCAATGGTGGCTGTCATATGTTACTGATTTCAAACATACATTTTGAAGAACAGTAAAAAATATAAAGTAATATAAGTAATATGGTGCATATATTTAACAAAAAGCTCCAATCTAGAGTTCTTTTTTTTTACCTGACTCACGAGTTTATGCTCACTGAATGGCTTTTCTGAGGTAAATGTGATGTTACGTGACATAACTATTGTTAACAAGCTGTTTTATGACATCTTTCCACGGTTGAAACAGATTACATGAGACATGATACAGATTTCTGTAAGTTGTACATACCTTCTGATGTTCATTCATGTTTATTTCGTGCTGTAACTGGTAGTAAAGACAAAGAGATGATCGCTTCACGTGCCCCTTCACTTGAACTGAGGCGGCAGCAGCGATCTGCCATGCCATGTTAAAGAGTGCCAAAATGGTATTGTTTGAATTTCGTAAATAAAATGGACATAATTTGAAATATGAGACTTTGTTTAATATAAAAAATAACAAAGCTTATTGTGATTTAATGGATGGGAGGCACGCTACAATGTTCTGTTCATTCATAGAATAAAAGATCGATTCTTGGGATTTACAAATTGATATTGGTTAATAAAAATGTGAATCGATTAAAATGGAGAAGTCTATTGTTTTTTTACCCAGCCCTAACATAAAACATCCACAAACTGTAATTCAGTTTTCAAAATTTTAAATCCTGCTTAATGTGAGAAGTTAGGTTAAATGTGCAAGTCATTTCTGGACAAAGACTAATGTAAATTTCTCCCTGAGAATGTATGATGGAGAGGGATTCTGTTCAAACTCGCCTGTAAACAATGAGAAATTACACAGAATTTCCCAAATCCCAAAGTCCCATCATCACAAACACTCTGTTCACCAAGATACTGTTGACCAGTCCAATGGAAACATACGTGCTGAACTTATACGGCACTTCGATCTCTTTCCTCCTGCGTGCGTCGACGTCACTCACAGACACTCCGTAAATCCGGCAGAGCACCCGCAAGCTCGCCCAGCGCACCGTCTGCCGGGTCAGGACCAGCATCACTAACCCCACCATGAACCGTGCCACACCGAGTCCCAAGGCCGCAAGGGTCAGAGGCGGCAGAGTCACTGGAAAGGGCCCGGCTAGGTCAAAGGTCAAGCCCAAACGCTCATTTACCCAGTATCCGACCGAACATCCCGCACTGCATGCTAAAATAATGGTGGTGTCCCCCCGTGTGGTGCTGTAATGGTCTAGTTCTGGGTACTTGTAGGACAGGAAGAGAGGCAGTACCACTGCCACGA
Organism: Anabarilius grahami; assembly: GCA_003731715.1. NCBI lineage: Eukaryota > Metazoa > Chordata > Actinopteri > Cypriniformes > Xenocyprididae > Anabarilius > Anabarilius grahami. The sequence continues at coordinate 324,349 of RJVU01047928.1, read as the reverse complement.
CAGGGGAGATGGGACTGTGGAGCTGCAGGAAGTCAACGGTTCCCCAGTACGGGTACGACACGGCCATGATGGCGGCTGAAATTACAACGCCACAGATCACATCCTGAGAGGAAGAGAGGAAGATTCACTTTAGCTTCCTGTCATTAGTATCAGACTCTGTAATTCTAGATTCATGCAGCTCAACCAGTTTTATGAACAGTCATATTGACACTATAATGCAGTTTTTATTGCATAATTATGAAAAATGTACTAATTTTCTAGCTGGTTGCAAAAGTGTTCTGAGTGGTTATGTTGCTATGCAGTTGCTTTGGTGTTCTTAGTGGTTATGTTGCTATGTAGTTGCTAGGGTGCACTGAGTGGTTGTTAATATTTCTAGCTGGTTGCAAGGGTGATCTAAATGGTGTACATGTTGCTATGTGGTTGCTATGGTATTCTGAGTGGTTATGTTGCTATGTGGTTGCTAGGGTTCTTTGAGTGGCAATCTTATTGCTTTGTGGTTTCTAGGGTGTTAATGTGGTTGTTAAGGTTTCTAGCTGTTTGCAAGGTGTTCTAAATGGTTGTTAGAACACCCTAGCAACTGCATAGCAGCATGCTAAGTGGTTTTTAAGATGTTTCTAGCTGGTTGCAAGGGTGATCTCAATGGTTAACTTGTTGCTATGGGGTTGATAGGGTGTTCTGAGTGGTTATGCTGCTATGCAGTTGCTAGGGTGTTCTAATTGGTTATTAGAATGTTTCTTGTTGCAAGGGTGATCTTAGAGGTTATCACGTTGCTATGGGGTTGCTAGGGTTTTCTGAGTGGTTAAGTTGCTATGTGTTTGCTAGGATGTTATAAGTGGTTGTTAAGATGTTTCTAGCTGGTTGCAAGGGTGTTCTCAATGGTTAACTTGTTGCTATGGGATTAACAGGGTGTTCTGTGTGGTTATGTTGCTATGCAGTTGCTAGGGTGTTCTAAGTGGTTGTTAATGTTTCTAGCTGGTTGCATGGGTGTTCTCAATGGTTAACGTGTTGCTATGGGGTTGATAGGGTGTTCTGAGTGGTTATGTTGCTATGTGGTTGCTAGGGTTCTTTGAGTGGTAATCTTATTGCTTTGTGGTTTCTAGGGTGTTAATGTGGTTGTTAATGTTTCTAGCTGTTTGCAAGGTGTTCTAAATGGTTGTTAGCATGCTGCTATGCAGTTGCTAGGGTGTTCTAAGTGGTTTTTAAGATGTTTCTAGCTGGTTGCATGGGTGTTCTCAATGGTTAACTTGTTGCTATGGGGTTGATAGGGTGTTCTGTGTGGTTATGTTGCTATGCAGTTGCTAGGGTGTTCTAATTGGTTGTTAGAATGTTTCTTGTTGCAAGGGGGATCTTAGAGGTTATCGCGTTGCTATGGGGTTGCTAGGGTTTTCTGAGTGGTTAAGTTGCTATGTGTTTGCTAGGATGTTATAAGTGGTTGTTAAGATGTTTCTAGCTGGTTGCAAGGGTGATCTAAATAGTTTACATGTTGCTATATAGTTGCTATGGTATTCTGAGTGGTTATGTTGCTATGTGGTTGCTAGGGTGTTTTGAGTGGTTGTTAATGTTTCTAGCTGGTTGCAAGGGTGTTCTCAATGGTTAACTTGTTGCTATGGGGTTAACAGGGTGTTCTGTGTGGTTATGTTGCTATGCAGTTGCTAGGGTGTTCTAAGTGGTTGTTAATGTTTCTAGCTGGTTGCAAGGTGTTCTAAATGGTTTGCTTGTAGCTATGTGGTTCCTAGGGTGCTCTGAGCTGTAATCTTGTTACTAGGGTGTTTTGAGTGGTTGTTAATGTTGATAGCTGCTTACAAGGGTGTTCTCAATGGTTAACTTGTTGCTATGGGGTTAATAGGGTCTTCTGTGTGGTTATGTTGCTATGCAGTTGCTAGGGTGTTCTAAGTGGTTGTTAATGTTGATAGCTGCTTTCATGGGTGTTCTAAATGGTTAACATGTTGCTATGGGGTTAATAGGGTGTTCTGTGTGGTTATGTTGCTATGCAGTTGCTAGGGCGTACTAAGTGGTTGTTAAGATTTTTCTAGCTGCTTACAAGGGTGTTCTAAATAGTTAACGTGTTGCTATGGGGTTGCTAGGGTGTTCTGACTGGTTGTTATTGTGTTGCTATGTGATTACTATGGTGTTTTGAGTGGTTGTTAACGTGTTGCTATGGGGTTGCTAGGGTGTTCTGACTGGTTGTTATTGTGTTGCTATGTGATTACTAGGGTGTTTTGAGTGGTTGTTAACGTGTTGCTATGCGGTTGCTAGGGTGTTCTGATTGGTTGTTAACATTTTGCTATGCGGTTGCTAGGGTGTTCTGAGTGATTTCTATATGGGCAGGTGACCTGCAATGTGAAATGCTAATGTCTGTCTAAAACTACACATTACCAGCTACATTTAATGTTAAAATGAAATGCTAAACAGCATTTTGCTAATTGTTTAATAATTATGCATGCATTTATGAGCTCATATTACCCAAGAGGCATATGCATTTCAAAATAATCATTTCAAAAAGTTTTTCCATCATACATATTAAATAAAATTGACATATTATATACACATACACACATGTATATAAAGTGAACATCAAGACTATTATTTTATATTAAATATTTAATAATAATAAATATATTACATATTCTAAGCATGAGCAATAGGCCAAATGTTTGCCTTCTTCGCATCCACTAACACAACTGCTGTATTAAAGGAACTAGAGGTAAAATCTATGGAGACTATCCAGACTATATGAATTATACAAGAGTATAAATTTTTCATATCAAACTCAAAAGTGCCTGTTCATTTTAAAGTGTCTCTCTTCCAGACTCACCAGAACCGAGTGCATGCCGGTATAAAGACGACTCAGACACACCAGTGCAGACAGAACCACGGCCACAATCAATCCCAGCTCAAACGGGAACTAAGACACAAAAACACCTTATTAAACAAGCATTTCAGTCAAAAATTAACATTATATTATTTACAGTCAGTCGGATGCCACATTCTGCAAAATCTCTTTTGTGTGTGTGAATCATGCGTGAAATGAAGTCATTTGGGTTTAGAACAACAAGAGGGTGAGTTTATGACTGCATTTATTATTTTAGGATGAACTACTCCTTTAAAAACAGTGGTGCAGCATGAAAGATAACCCAATCAAGCTTTTCCAGCTGAAGACTCAGTGTCTTTCTCAAACATCCTCTCATCCATCTTTTCTCGTCATCTCTTCCTCTCTCGCTCTGTGTTTTCTGTCTGGCAGCTCTTCTAATAACATCCCTTTCTCTCCTGACATGTGCTCTTCCCACTGGATTTATTCAGGACTCTGTTAATCACTGACAACATTGGAAGAGTCTTTACATATTCATGAAGCTGCCCCACCTCCTCTGTTCCGTCTTACTCTATCTGTCTCCCTGTTCCTCCATCTGTCTCTCTCTCCTTTCCTCTCTTTCTTCCTCTGTCAGCTGGGGGTCTTTCACAGGAAGTTAATGAAGAACGTTTCCTGAATGGGCTCAATGGATTCTGGGACAGTAGAGCTCATGTATAATTGACTGGAATGGCCTTTTTTTATTCTTAAATCATACACGTACAGCTCTCTGGTTTCCTTTAAGTACAAAAAAATAATAATTTTTCAAATCAGTTCATCCTTTTACGGAGTAGCTAAAATCTAGTCATTTTTAACGTTTGTAACAGAAGTCTCTTATGCTCACCAAAGCTGAAATAGACAGTTTTCTACATAATTTAAAATTTAATTTATTCCTGTGATCAAAGCTGAATTTTCAGCATTACTCCAGTCTTCAGTGACACGTGATCCTTCAGAAATCATTCTAATATGCTGATTTGCTGCTCAAGAAACATCTGATTATCAATGTTTTTAGAATTATTTGATGAATAGAAAGTTCAAAGGAACAGCATTTATCTGAAATAGAATCTTTTGTAACGTTATAAATGAATTTCCTGTCACTTTTCATCAATTTAATACATCCTTTCTGAATAAAAGTATTCATTTTTAAAAAAATATATGTTGTACAGACCCCAAACTTTTGAATGGTAGTGTAAAAACTTCTCTGGTTTTAATATATATCATCATTATATCTCATATTTTATATATTTAAGAAGATATCTTGACTAGGGTTTCAAATTAGCTTCACCAACACTGATCCTTACTCATATAACCTTGTTTGAAAAAAAATAAAAATCACATTTTTAAAATAAATAATTACTACCTATATAAACAAGAAGAATACTGAAAAACAGCAAAACTAAACTCTTAAAGGGATAGTTCACCCAAAAATGAAAATTTGATGTTTATCTGCTTACCCCCAGGGCATCCAAGATGTAGGTGACTTTGTTTCTTTAGTAGAACACAAATGATGATTTCTATGTCCAACTGCGTTCAGCACTCGCTTAGTGAGGTCTGATCGCGCTCTGACAATGACAGTGATGTCTCGCGCTTATACTTCAATGAGTGCTAGACATCACTGCCATTGTCAGAGCGCGATCAGACCTCAATAAGCGAGTGCTGAACGCAGTTGGACATAGTGGTATAAGAGGTAAAAAATGATATAAATAATGTTCGGTTTCTTGCACAAACCGATCGTTTTGTGTCTTAGGACATCAATGTTTCGTCACGAGCTGCGGGGTTTAATTTGGATTTGTCTATGCATATTTTTTTTACTCTTATAGATTGTGTTACCATTCACTCGCATTATAAGCCTGACAGACGGCAACGGTTGGAGTTAAAAATCATCATTTGTGTTCTACTGAAGAAACAAAGTCACCTAACTTCTTGGATGCCCTGGGGGTAAGCAGATAAACATCAAATTAAAATTTTCGGGTGAACTATCACTTTAACCCTCTGGTGGTGTTCAGACTACAAGAACAAAAAAAATTGTTTTTTAGAATTTTTTTTTTTTTTTAGAATTTTTTACTGCAGCAGAATGATACAAAACTTGGTAAAGGTTTTGCCACTTGCTATGTGAACAAAGAAAATGGACATGATTCAAAAAGGTTGTACTGTTCACGGTCAAAAATGAGCGCATTGGAAACGAATTGGAAGCGAATTTCATCCNATTAAAATTTTCGGGTGAACTATCACTTTAACCCTCTGGTGGTGTTCAGACTACAAGAACAAAAAAAATTGTTTTTTAGAATTTTTTTTTTTTTTTAGAATTTTTTACTGCAGCAGAATGATACAAAACTTGGTAAAGGTTTTGGCACTTGCTATGTGAACAAAGAAAATGGACATGATTCAAAAAGGTTGTACTGTTCACGGTCAAAAATGAGCGCATTGGAAACAAATTGGAAGCGAATTTCATATAGTGGAAACGTTTGGTACTGCACCCAAACAAAATCTTACTGAAAGCTCATTTTTTGAGATATCAACCTCAATTTTGAAGCACAGCTTGTTTAGACTTATTTAGGCTTTGATTTTCCTCACAGTTTTAGGGTAAAACATTGTTTGGAAAACATATTTCATGTAACATTTTAAAATAGTATTTTTATGCATTTTTCATAATTCTATAATTTCTCTAACTTTATTATTTTTACTTTTTTATTTTACATCTTCTTCAGCAATATTCTGCCAAGTGTCGTCTTTAAAAAGAGACCAAACTTCAGTCTGTGCTCCAAAGCATTCAAGATTAAAGACAGATTAAGTTGGAAAATTTCATTTCCAGGTCTATGCTCAAAAAGCGATTAACAGGTAATAAATGGATCATAACAATTCCATGAACAGCACCAGAGCGTTAAGGGACAAGAATGCAACTTTACAGTCCACTAATAAAGTTTTATAATGCTTATATACGTGTGCTACTGTGTGGCCTGTTCTAAAATCTCTGACTTTAAAGAAGCACAGATGTACGTTTATAGGTTTAGACTGAGAATTGACCCAATCTTTGGAAACACAGTCAATAGTCAAAGCTTTGAAAGCTGATGGATGATACCATCTATAACTGACACTGACTGACAGTCATTTACTGAGAGTTCATTATGATGCCACACAGCAGATGTGTGGGCGTGACTTGGGCTGACTGATGGAGACAGATGGCCACGCCCCCTTCAATAAACTATGCAAAAAGCCACATTCAAAACGTTCTCAATCGAGTGTGTGTGTCTGACCTTTACTCTCTCGTGAGCACTGAGAAGCAGTGTGAAGGAGATGGCTGTTGCTGCCATGGCGTGTGTGGATGGCAATCCGTACTCCGCATCCACACGCGTCTCCAGTTTGACCACAGGGGGCGATGGAGGACGGGGCAGCTTTAAAATATCCTTCATCACTTGCCCAATATACATCACCACCTGTAGAGAGAGAGAATGAGAAATAAGATGTAAATGAGGCTAAAGGGAAATATAAAAAGTACACTAAAAAATGCTGGGTTAAAAACAACCCAAGTTGGGTTGAAACTGGACCCAGCAGTTGGGTTAAATGTTTGCCCAACCTGCTGGGTAGTTTTATTTAACTCAACTATTGTTTAAAAATGACTGTATTGCTTGCTTAAAATGAACCCAAAATATGTTGGAAATGAACATTTATTGATAAGTTTAATGAATAATAATTAAACAATAAAGATTTATTGAATTGCTTAATAATAAACATTCACCTTTTGATTATTATTGTTGCCTCTAGCAATTATGAGTCTGATTTTTAATTTCCAACCCATTTTGAGTTCATTTTAAGCCAGCCATATAGTCATTTTTAAACAATAGTTGAGTTAAATAAAACTGCCCAGCACGTTGGGCAAATATTTAACCCAACCCCTGGGTTAAAACAACCTAATCGCTGGGTTTGAGCATTTTCAACCCAACTTGGGTTGTTTTGAACCCAGCATTTTTTAGAATGTACTGTTGTTAATAATACCATACTTGATTCCCAAACATGGTACTTTTCTGGTACTTTTTGTTAGCAGTTACAGCAAATATTACTGCAAAATGTAGGTGATGCATTCCAGTGTTACCCCTCAGGTTGTGTTCGGGTTCTGATACTGAGCCAATGGATTTTATCAAAAATATCTTAATGTGTTCTGAAGATGAACGAAGGTCTTACGGGTGTGGAACGACATGAGGGTGAGTAATTAATGACAGAATTTTCATTTTTTGGGTGAACTAACCCTTTAAGGCCGGTCATTTTTGATCAGGAACACCACAAGTGTGACTTTGTGCCATATTGTACAAGATAAAAGTATTTAAAACAAACTTCCTGATTAAATATTAAAGCACACTAGTGTTATAAACAGTGCAAATCTTTTCCATATTTTGTTGAATATTGACAAATTTATCCACAAACGATGCTTTTTTCACTCAAAAACTGAGGTCAGTGAGGTCTACTCAGATCAATGAGGCCTACGATCGATCAGTTACAGAAAGAAATACAAAACCTGTCCTAACTGAAAGAAAACAAGTTTATAGAAAGATTGAAGGCAATATTTGGTGATAATATAGCATTAGGAGAGATTTACAAGCAATTCTTAAAAGGCCGGTCTTTTTTTGACCTTGAACACAAAAGATGTTAGAGGGTTTTTAACACAGCATAAAAGTTAATTTTAGGTCAAATTTCTGTCATTTTGTCATGTTTTTGACTTTTTTTTTTCTTTCGTTTTTTAGTATTACTATTTTGTTTTTTAAAATGTGTATATAGTTTTTATTATTTTTATTTTTTTTTGGTATTTAAAGTTACACTAAACTAAACAAATATGTTGCTTTGTCAACTAGCTAAAATAAAATAAGTTCAAGTTTTTCAGTTAACATTTATTTCAAGTGACAAAATGCTTTAATGGTTCAAGTTTTAGTTAACAATAATAACCCTGGTTCAGTAGTGTCAGGAGATATAGCAAAACACAACTCAAAATGAAACTTCTTTGAATGTTTCTTTGAAAACATGAATAACTTCACCTCTCCTCTTATATTTAGTTCATTATAAATAGCTACATTGATTCCAGAGGTGAACCAATCAAATTCAGTTTGATGCTGTTGCTGTGGAAACTATATGTAAACTTGTGGAAATAGCATAAAGTGATCAGAAACACTGAGAAAATGAGCAAGAGAAATGTGCGTTATACTATGTGGTTCATTTTTTTTTCAGCCGTCCAATTCAAATGTTGTCAAGGAAATTTTATTTCTATTGTGGATAAAGACCCAACAGTATAATAAGTCAATGCACACAATATCATTTTAATCACAGGGTGTGTGTGTGTTTTCAGCCACTCACAGCCCACACATTGACGAGTCTCCTGCACAGGAAGGGGTCGAGGTTCCAGTGGATGCAGGGCAGAAAGGTGATGTAAAAGACTTCATGCCCCAAAGTTGACGACGTCACAAACAGGAAGTAGAAAATCCAATTCCTCACCTCATAATGAGGCCTGGGATGCTCCTGTGCACAGAGAAATCGAATAAACTGCTTCATCACATCAGCAAACCACAAACAGGAATCACAAGCAGTTCATAGCTGACCTCAATATTTAAGATGGAAATATAAAAAAACTTTAAATATTTTAAACATTGTTTCAAGATTTTGGAGGGCTGTAAGACCATTTTTTATCTGTGCACCATCACATATCAAACTGTTTAACTTTTCCATAGTTCACTCAAATTATGAAAATACTAAATTTGAATTCACATTAACAACTGATGTGGTATAAGCATTATTATTTAATATTTTTGTTAAATTGTGTTATTAATGCAAGGTATGTCATAAAGATTTGAATGCAGATGTTTAATTTAAGTAATCTTTCCGTTCATATTAGAAACAAAAATGTATTTTGAAAAACATGGTGAGATCAATGTGCTTAATAAACTTCTGATTTTCTAAACCAACCAGAGAAACAGGAAAATCTTGTCTGGCATTTGGTTTTTAAACGCACTGTCTTTGATTTATGAGATACTTCAGTTTTCAATTCAGCTGAATGAAGAGCGTCTTTTAAATCTGAATTTACTTACTTTGATTTCATATTGTGAACTGTCGCATTTATAGTTGGAGTTACTGTCTTGAGCGCGTGACGTCCCGTTCGCCACCTGCTCCGCTTTGCGCCGGTGGATCGTGACCGGACCGTCCTTATCGGATCCATTCGCGTTTATGCATCCGTTCTGAGTAGTAAACGAGCGAGTCTCTCTCAGAACCAGGCCACAGCACCGCTGGAAGCCGACCACCAGCTCTGGGCTGTTCAGGTACGAGATGACCCCCCACATGGCCGCGCGAAGTTTGAGCTCTGGCACGCGCGCGCGCTACCGCACCCAGCCCAGCCCGCGTTCACAGGTGTGTTTTACAGCTGCAGGTGACAGAGCGTGAAAGTGTACTGACGTAGAAGCTTATGGCTATTTTGATTGGCTGACATGTTTACACATGGAAAATGACCTGTCACAGGTGAGTCACTCCTGCCATGTCATTTTCTTACCCACCCACCTTCATTTTCTCCTGCCCACAGATAACACAAATCTCATCTCAGCACTTTTGGTGAATGGCTACGCTTGTCATTTCATCTGAATATCAACATATGTGAGATTTAGTCAGTTTTGAGGTTAACTGATCTAATCTAACCCTGACTGGTCTGTGTCTATGCAGCCCCATACACTGTGTATTCTGACACCTTTCTATCAGAACCAGCATTAACTTCTTGAGCAATTTGAGCTACAGTAACTCGTCTGTTGGATCAGACCACACGGGCCAGCCTTCGCTCCCCACGTGCATCAATGAGCCTTGGCCGCCCATGACCCTGTCACCGGTTCACCACTGTTGAACCACTTTTGATAGATACTGACCACTGCAGACCGGGATCACCCCACAAGAGCTGCAGTTTTGGAGATGCTCTGACCCAGTCGTCTAGCCATCACAATTTGGTCCTTGTCAAACTCGCTCAAATCCTTACGCTTGCCCATTTTTCCTGCTTCTAACACATCAACTTTGAGGACAAAATGTTCACTTGCTGCCTAATATATCCCACCAATAACAGGTGCCGTGATGAAGAGATAATCAGTGTTATTCACCTGCCAGTGCTCATAATGTTATGCCTGATCGGTGTATATTCAATTAAAATATGGGCAAATAAATACGTAAATATTCATATGCATGAGCAGAATAATTTTACCTTTCAGAAAAATCTCTTTTAGGCTACTGGGATTCTCCTTTGTCTGTCATTGATTATTCAATTATTCAACTAAATTCTCAAAATCTAATTTTAAATAAAATAGTATTATAGTTAGTAAATACTTGTTTCATTACTGGATGAATCAGTGTTTTTGAACTAATCTTTTAAATGAATGATTCAATGACAAATACACGTTTTAACAGTCACTTCTCGCCACCTAGTGGCGTAAGATGTAATTGAAACAACCGTTATCAAAAGGCGGTTTGCTCTGTTTTTTATCGCTATCTTAGACATCAGTGTTTATATCCTAATTTTAAACTTTGATAATTTGATATTTGTAACTCTACTGTGTCGTTCAAAACTGCTCTTTGGCTCAGCGCGGCAGCTAGAAATTAAGATCGAGATCGCGATCTTTTTACGATTAATCGTGCAGCTCTAATATGCATATATATATATATGAAGACTTCAGATGCAAAAGCCTCTAAGTGCCATCTGAAATTTTCTTCTAAAATGAGCATTTTAATCAAGCTTGTACGTTTAGGTTAAGTTATTTTACTTTAATGGCAATGAAAAGGACCTACAAATTGCCATTAAAGTGAAATAACTGAACCTAAACATACAAGCTTGATAAAAATGCTCATTTTAGAAGAAAATTTCAGACGGCACGGATTGAAGTCTTCATATA
>RJVU01047928.1:292939-312513 GCA_003731715.1 Anabarilius grahami | reverse complement strand
GTATGGGAACTGTGAATGAATGAACCTGAAATAGTGGGCAAGTCAGCTGTTTCTGGGTTATTAGTTTCCATGACAACAACGTGAGCACGCAAACAAACAAACAGGTAAATGACTCACAATGGGGAATAAACACGGTTAAATGACCAGCTTTCATTTCCAGACAGGAATGTTTTATTGGAAGAAAACCCAGAGACAGCAAAAAAGGAGTTAAATCTACTGACGTAAACAGCATCCTTTAGCAGAAAGGCTCGTGCCGTTTGACCCAGACGCGTGTCTGATGCTTTGATTGAGGTGTGATTCCCGCGTCCCGCATCTTTCCGGGCCCGGCGCGGTCGCAGCCACACATCGGTTCTGGATGAGAGGCGGCATTACATCACCTCCCTTCCGGACTGGAACGATACGGTTAATTATTCAGGCTACTCAGCGTGCTCGGAGACTAAAAGAACCGTTCTAAAAAAGGCCTTACACAAAAATGTCCGGGTTTAACGGGAGCACGGGCTTTCGCTGACGGGATAAAGAGAAGAAAAGGCGGCTCGCGTGACTGCCTCGCGCCCATTGTGTCGAGGATGTGAGGCAGCGCGAGATGCCATGGCAGCGGATGCAGCAGCTAACGGGTCGGAGCCGCCTGGTCTCCCGGCACCAAAGGCGTTTCCCTACGAGGAGTACGAGTGCAAAATCTGCTACAACTATTTCGACCTCGACCGTCGCGCGCCCAAGATCTTGGAGTGCCTGCACACCTTCTGCGAGGAGTGTCTGCACGCGCTGCAGCTGTGCGAGGAGCGGCCGTGGCGCATCAGCTGCCCCGTGTGCCGCCACCGCACGCCCGTTCCGGACTATCGGATCCAGAACCTGCCCAACAACACCAAGGTCACAGAGGACTTCCCTCTGTACATCGACTCGGACCCCGTGCCTCAAGATGCTCTGCCGCCCCACCCGCCTCCGCTGCACCCAGCGCTCGTGGCGCTCAGGCGCGAGGAGGACGCGTCCGCGGCGTCCATGGCGGGTCACGCGACACCGTCCACCACGACGGTGTCCACCGCGACCACACTGTCCCAGGACTCAGTCTCGCGCTATGAGAGCTGTCGCAACTGCAGGCGGCTCGCGCTGACCACCGGATGCGTGTGCGTCATCTTCTCCTTGCTGTCCATGCTCGTGCTGCTCTTCATGGGCCTCATATTCGTGCACAGCCACGGCGGGCCGCCCTCGCCCGCGGGACCACTCTGTCTGTCGGTCGCGAGCATCCTCGCCATGGTGTCGGCGATGGTAACGTGGCTCCTCTACTGGCTCAAAGACAGACCGGAGCACGAGACGGGCCGCTCCTCTGCCACCACTAATGCGAGCCGGAGAAACGCGTGACAGAAGATCTGCATCGTGTGACAAGCCTTTTCAGCATTTATTCCTTAATAGGCAACCAAATAGTTCCTTTTTAAGTTACTATCAGTATATTTTATATACTAGTAGGCAGTTTAACTACAGTAAATCCCTCCAAAAATCTTAGAAATTGTTAGTTAATTAATTACGCATTGAATTACACATGACATTTTGACGTAGAAAGACTGAGAGTTTTCTTGTAAAACACTCCAATATTTTTTGTTTTATTTACAACTTTGAAAAATCATTTTTTTTACAGTAGGCTATACTTAGTAACATTTCTTATCTCACTATTACAATTGTTTAAATATTTGTGTAACGATTAGTCAGAATAGCTACAACACGGTCCTATTAGTTAACGTTAGTTTACGCATTAACTAACCATGAGCAATACATTTTTAAAGTATTTATTAATTAACATTAGTTAATAAAAATGCATCTGTTGTTAGTTCATGCTAGCTTAGGTCCATTAAAAAATGGTAAAACTTTACAATAAGGTTAATTTGTTAACATTAGTTAATGCATTAACGAACATGAACTAACCATGAGCAATACATTTGTTACTATTCTTTGTTATTATTAGTTAATAAAAATCCAGCTGTTCATTGTTTGTTCATGTTAGTTCGCATTAACTAATGTAAACAAATACAACTTTTGATTTTAATAATGTATTGGTAAATGTTAAAATAAATTCTGTAGAAGTAATGTTCATTCTTAGTTCATTAACTAAATTAGTTAACTAATGAAACCTTATTGTAAAGTGTTACCAAAAATATTAACAGAAACAACTTTTGATTTTAATAATGCATTAGTAAATGTAGAAATGAACATTTACAAAGTTTAATAAATGCTTTAGATGTCTTTTTTCATTCTTAGTTCATGTTAACTAATGTTAACAAATCGAACCTTACTTAAAAATGTTACTAAAAATTCACATTGGCTTCTGTTCAATTAGTACTAGGAAAACTGGAAAATATACTAGTTACCACTTGAATAGCAAACTTCAATAACTAAAGAAGGACTAGTATTTATTTAATGAGTTACTGCTGGATCACTTACCAGTACAGGCCGTCGAGGAGTACGAGTGCTAGTATTTCAGCCCAAAGTCTTGCCGTGCGAGGAGCGTCTGCACACGTGAGTAGCTGTGGCACATCAGATACCGCCCGTACCAAACTACTGGATACAGAACCTGCTCGACGGAGTCCACTACAACCACACTGTCCCAGAACAGCTGAAACAGCCGGTTATGTGTGCATCACCCTCTTCTTCCTGTCCATTCTTGTGCTGCTCTTCATGGGCCTTATATTCGTGCACAGCCACCTGTAGATTGTCTGCTAGGACACCTTAAGAAGAACTGACTTCAAGCATCCACTAATACACCAGTTGGTTAAACATTATTGCAAAAATGGTTCTGTGAAAAACTGTGCAGCGTTGATGCAGTGACATTCAGACTTTGGTTTTGGAGCCGCAATATACAGTGGGGTTCAAAGGTCTGTGAAACACAAGTGAAAATGCCTCTATTTTGTATTATTTTATAATTTAATCCAACATTTTCATTACTTAAAGGTACATTTATGTATTTGGCAGATGCTACATTTCGATGGTCCACTTTAGACATTCTACTAACTACGAGTAACCTTGCAAATACATGTCAGCTAACTCTCATTAGATTTTAGTAGACTGTCTGCTTAATATCTGCTAACACTTAATTTTGATGCTCCCCAACAGACATTCTACTGACTATAAGTAATTTTGCAACTACGTAAACTTATTCTACTAACCCAAACTCTAAAGGCCCATTCACACTGAAGACGATAACTATAACGAAAAAGATATAGTTCTAAAAAAAGTTCTAAATATAAAAGAATAGCAGAGTTCACACTACAACTATAACGATGACAGCCCAAAGAAACAATATTGTTGGAATCACTTTCAGAGCATTTTTTTTATTTATTTTTTTAGCTGATGAACGATAAAAACATTGAGAGCCAATCGGATTCCATCCTGCTTTAACGAGCTCAAGCATTTAAAGCTGAAGACGACAAAACTGCAGCACGCGCTTTGAATAAACAGAAAGTTGTCATCCGCTGGTGTGGATGCTGATATAGTTATCGTTATAGTTATCTTTCTCAATTCGGAGACCCGTTTCAAATAAACAGTCGGACAGACAAAAAACATTGTGCAATGCGACTGCAATTACCTTATCTCTGTTATATTTTCAATGTTAACTCATATTTCACTCTTAATTGTCTATTTCTAAAGGCATTCTAACTCTTTAATCAGAACTATTGTTACAATCACGACTGAAAACAAAAACAGCATTCAATCTTCATCCCTCAGTTCCTCAGCTAAAATGAAATGATACTAAAAACCACCAGTAGGTGGCGGCAAATCATTGTCTTAACGAATTAGTCATTGAATCATTCAGTCAAATGATTTGTTCAAAATGGCTGATTCGTTCAGGCACAATGCAGAAGTGACAGAGTGAGTCAGAAGGATTTGTTCAAAAAAGCAGATTCATTCAGTAACGAAACTGAAACATTTTGCTCAGAGACAGAATGGCTCTACTGTTTGGAAATATTTTTGTCAGCAAAATAGAGGAAAAACAGACAATATTGAGTCTAAAATGTAAATCACCCAATAACCTTACTTGTTGTTTATTGAATTGTTGTATAAAATCAACATCACATTTGCAAACGTGCTGATATTCGGGAAAACAGCACTTTTGCCTGTGCGATATTGTTAATTAAATATGAAAAACAAGAACTTACATGGATAATTTTTGTGCTATATCTTGGTTTTTGGAAGCATTTTTATTAATTTTGGTGCCATTTTTGCCCCAAGCCCCCCTTCATTTTCGCCCTGGTGTTTGTGCGCTGGTTAGGGCGGGGCTTTTTTCGAGCAAGCGCTGGCCCCTTCTGTTGCGAGGCCCATTTCAAGTGAAACAGGTGAAATATAGCAAAGGCTGCTACTGCAGTCTACTAACAGTCTACTACAGTCTACTAATACTCTAATGAGTGTTAGTTGAAA
Organism: Anabarilius grahami; assembly: GCA_003731715.1. Lineage (NCBI taxonomy): Eukaryota > Metazoa > Chordata > Actinopteri > Cypriniformes > Xenocyprididae > Anabarilius > Anabarilius grahami. The sequence continues at coordinate 308,112 of RJVU01047928.1, read as the reverse complement.
TGTAGTTGCACAGTATCTTAGTTAGTAGAATGTCTGTAATGGACTATCGAAATCCAAATACTATTATCGAAATTATCCAAAGCAAGTTACATTGCATTCAAGCTATCCATTTTATCAGCTGATAATGCTTTCCCTGGGAATTGAACCATAACCATGGCGTTGCTAGCGTCATGCTCTACTGTTTGAGCTACAGAAATTAACTACTCGATTATATTATCAGCAAAAGTGAGCACAAAGTTTAATTGAAAAATTGGTCAGTGCCACATATCCGCTTAGTGACCTAGAATTAGTGCAGAATTTTTTATATTTCTTCTCTATTTGGTCATTTTTTCTCTCCAAATCTTTCTGTTTACGTCACATTTTCAGTGTGGTCTCTGACTTTTGGACCCCATTTCATCACAGCAAGTGAGATGTACATTTGACATTTTATTTACTGAAAATTCACTACTAAAATCTGGTAGATAAGTAACATTTTTGTGAATCGGCCAAGCAGAGACAGTTATCGGATGATAATCTCAAAATCGCCACTGGGTGTTGTCATCAACTCGCTTTATCGGTCTTTGAAAAAAGTAGACCTCTTTGTTCTTATGGATGAATAGCTTTACTATGGAAATTGTGAATTTTATACCACCTCTTTGTTCTCGCTTCACCTATGCATCTATCACGGTGAAACCGTGTTATTTGACGACTAACTGACAATCTCTTTTTGCTATTGTCTGTGTGTGCTTTTAATGTGCGTAGCATCACAATGCATTTACCTTAGTGCTCACTTTATCAAGTCAGTCATCTGATTTTTGTACCACAGAAACCTGTGATGCGCAGTACCAATGTACCTAGTTTAGAAGAAAACAAGCTGCATGATGTTAAACAAAAACTAGATACTTGGAAAAGCCTTCTTCGCTTTACAAAAGCTTCCTTGTTAATCAAATCAGTAGCTACTGCCGATTTCCCATTTATACATTATGCAATGACAAATCAGTCATTTATAAAGGGTATTTGATATGATGATGATGATGTTTCATGTAAAAAGTGTTGGTGAAAAGCTCTATCTCTGTGTAAGATGTGTTAGAAAAGATGTGCACAGTGGATGAAGCAAACAGGAATCTGACACCTGAGGAGCAGCTTGAGTTTTGCTGTGTCCTTGCAGTGACAGGATGCAGCTATAGAGAAATCAATGATGAAGACTCACACACTGGGACTGCAGCCAAGAGGTGCTTTCGAGTGTTTACTGGCCCACTTATGAAATTTTGCATCTCTCCCATAGGTCATTTGTCTTGACACAAACTGATATAATCATCCAGCTAACTGTGGCTTGTTAACTTCGGTGTAAAACACATTCTAACTAGCCAGCTTTGGAATTACAGCTCTACTGAATATCGTTCAGCTGATCGTTTTAGACTTAATGGTTTTATGAGGACAATTAACGACTCTTGATGCCCTAAACATCGGTATTTATTTCTAGTAAGGTGCGGCCACGTTTACCGTTGCTCGCGAAATTGCGGAGTCCGCGCGATTGTTTCGCGTAATGGCGAAAATGTTGCGTACACAAAATTCGCTTGTTCAAGTTTGTTCAAACTGCTATCAGAAAGCTGCTCGGTTTCAATGTGACTTCTGTGTGAGCTGTGCTTCTTTCTTTGCGGTATTGACACTTAAAATGTTTTTTTTTTTTTTTTTTCACGCGGAATTTCGCTAATGACCGCACCTTTAAAGTTAACGCCATTCACTTTAGAATGGTAAACAAATCATATTCTCTTTAAGGGGAAAGTTTACCTAAAAAATACTATTCTACCATTTACTCACCCTCATGTTATTCCTGAATCCTGTCACTTTATCTGTCGAAAACTAAAGGACAAATATTTAAAAAAAAAACTTTAAAGCTCCAAAAAGTACAACAAACATGAGGGTAGCTAAATCCTTTTCATTGAATTGTTTCTTTAAATTAGCTCTTATGTGCCTTTGCTTTTTATTTATTTGTTTATTTATTGAAGGAATAGAACATTTTAGTAGGAATTATCGAGTGAATTTTATATAAGCTTACTCTTTGATATTCGATAAAGTTGTGCTGTTGTAGGCAAATGTGATGGATCAAACCAGGTCTGCCCTCTGCTGGTGGACAAGTGTAGTGATGCAGTCATTTGTGTGTAGTAATATGAGGTTTTGGTTAAATTTTTTGTAAGGAAGGTTTATAAAATGAATGTGGGGAGTATTTGAATTATTGCAGCAGTGATTTAGACGTGCAAAGGTTGTGTTCTTGAGTGTTAAAGAAGTAAACAGTCATTAGCTGCTGTAAACTGTGCTGTTCAATTCAACACTTGTACAGGAAGTAGTGTAGTGCAGTAATGTTATGTAGTCACCAGCTTCTCAGCTCCTCCTGCCATTCTATTGGGCAATATAGGCTATATGTCATGTTACTTTACACAATGACCTTGATTTACTTCTTTTACTGCCTTTTAATCCCTACTGAAAAGACGAAAATACTCACTGTTCAAAAGTTGGGGGTCAGTAAGTTATTTGTTTATTTATTGTGAAAGAAAAAGTAATACTTTTATCCAGCAAGGATGCATTAAATTGATCAAATGTGAACGTAAAGACATTTTTAATGTTACATAGATATCTATTACAAATATATGCTGTTCTTGAACATTATATTAATCAAAGAATCCTGAAAAAATTTAACAAATCAGCATTAGAATGATTTCTGAAGGATCATGTGACACTGAAGACTGGAGTAATGATGCTGGAAATTCAGCTTTGAATCACAGGAATAAATTGCATTTTAAAATATATTCAAATAGAAAACAGTTTTCAGTTTTACTGTATTTTTGATTAAATAAATGCAGCCTTGGTGAACATGAGAGACTTTTTTCAAAAACAAATCTCACCAACCCCAGACTTTTGAACAGTAGAATAAGATGATGATAAACCGCAGGTTAGTGCTGGTCTATCTGGAAAATTCAGAGTTTTTGTGAAGCTGGTGGACCAAGAATGTCTTACTAGTTAAGAAGCCTGGAAGGGACACACCAGCACCCCGTAAGTGGGAAGCAAAACTCAATCCATGCTGGTCTTTTCAACAGGGATGGGGAGAGGAGATAAGATGCTCTTATTCTCTGTCCTGGTCCAGATGCTTCATAGATGTGAGCCTGAAAAAGGAAACAGAACTGAAGTTTGGCGTAAACTTGGTCTCACTGACTAACCAAAATGAGAACCAAACTGTAAAGAATGATATTGACGATCAAAATGTATAAAATGACATTTCCATACTATTGAGTGTGACCTTCCCTCGTTCTCATGGTACCGCTATCGCTGTGACTGTCTGGACCATCAGGCCTGATGTGCACTCATCATATATGTTCGTTTGTCCCGCACACACTGGCCCAGTGACTGCACAGCACTTACCTGAACCCAGTGTTACTGCCTGGGACGACTATACTTCCCTAATGCACTCCAGCCCTCTTAGTAACACTAAGTAGGGTCATGGGCTTTGTACACAGCCCTTATATACTCTGTGATATGTTTATTAGAGATTAGAAAATGTGTGTTTTTACTATTAAGCCTCAATAATTGTTGTGAAACCTGTTTGAATTGTATTTGCACATTGAAATCGTTCTGTTTACATACAAGAACTCACCTCTCGGTTGGCTAATAAATGAGAAAAATGAAGAAAATTGATGTTGTCTTGAAATTGATTTTATTTTATATAGACATTGTGAAATTATTGCATGTGTGTGCATGTATATAAATTAAACATTTTATTCCCAGTAACATTTACATGTTACATCGGTATATAGGTAACATTGTCATACATGTAACATTTACATGTTACTGTAAATAAAATATTGAGCCTTTTCTTTTCTTTGTCATGTAAACAAAGGATCGAATTGATGTGTTTTTAGACAACTATTCACCAAGGTAACTTTATTCAATACATTGAGGAGTGTTGGGGAAAGTTTCAAAGTAATGCATTACAATATTGCGTTACCCCAAAAAGTAACTAATTGAGTTACTTAGTTACTTTTTATGGAAAGTAATGTGTTACATTACTTTTGCAATTCTTTTTCTCATCTGGGCTGGGTTTGCATGTTTGTTTTTATAATAACAAAAAAAATGTAAAGACCCTTTCATGTGAAAAGTTTCACACGAAATGTTTCTAGTATGCCGCAAGAGAATCAAGTTCAACACTCTTACTTCAGCAATAAAAAATAAATAAATAAAATAGCAAATAAAAATGCAGTTTATCTGAAGTCATTTTTTGCTTATTTGTATGGCTAAATTGGATCACTGAAGGTCAAAAACAAAGACATTGTTTAACCATCTGGTGCTGTTTGGCGCTGACCAAAATTTTGTACATGTTTTTTTTTTAGAATTTTTTACTTCATCGGAATGCCACAAAACTTGGTAAAGGTTTTGGCATTTGCTGTTCGTGGTCAAAAATGAGCGCATAGGAAATGAATGAGAGACTAATTTCATCTAGTGGAAATGTTTACTGCGCAATAAAATTTTACTGAAAGCTCATTTTTTGAGATATCAACTTCAAATTTGGAGCACATCTTGTTTAGATTTATGGCTTTGATTTTAGAGTAAAAGTTTTTTTGGAAAATAAATATTTCATATACAAATTGAAAATTGTATTTTTGTGCATTTTTCATAACAATAAATGTACAATTTTATAACTTTTTTTCAAGTTCACTTTTTAAAACTTTTTTCACTTCACAAATAATCTGTCAAGCGTCATCTTTAAAAAGAGACCAAACTTCAGTCTGTGCTCCAAAGCATTCAAGATTTATGACAGCTGAAGCTGGAAATTTCATTTTCACGTCCACGCTCAAAAAGTGAATAAATGGATTATAACTACTGCATAAATAAAATTTAGTACCATAAAATCCCCTAAAAATACAAAATGAATAAAAAAAAATATATATCAAACTAAAATATAGTGCAACCATTTCATTGAAATACAAAACTAATTTTTGACTGACACGCAGACAATACCAGAGGGTTAATAAAGTGAGATAAAATACATAACCTACATTTGTGTTATTTAACATGTAATTATTGCAGGTTTTCGTAATATTCAGAGTTTGCATTTCAATCTTTTTATTAATTTTAAGGAACAGTGAATCTATTTTGTGCAAGTGAGATGAGTAAATGCATGTTCACATTTAGTCTAGAACTACAATAACCATCATGTCGCACACAATGCCTCTGCACTTCAGATTTCTCTCAACATTACCAGTAACACCAGTTACATAATCAGATTACTTTTTTCGAGTAATCTGATTACGTAACTAGTGTCACTGGTAATGTGTAACCCCCAACACTAACAGTGTATCACAGACCTGTATCTTGCTTCAAATTGTGATTATTATTATATAGCATGACAATGAATGATAAATGTTTCCAGTACCTGGCTAAGTGTCTCAGTAGGGTATCTCAACGACGTTGCCCTCCATGCTGCGTTCCCTGTAAGCCTGGAGCTTCGGGATGCTTGTGGCAGTAAATGCAGGACAGATGATTTTATTCTAAAGTTGTCTTTGGGGAGGATTTACGTTTTCTCTCAGTGAACCCCATCTAATTGAGGTTAATAGGGTGGTGACCTTCCTTAGGCTGGACAAGACAGATCACAAGACAAATGACACAAACAACATATGCACTGTTCAAGAAGTTCATTGTATGGTCAAATGGTATGTGTGTACATTCTTGTACAGGTTTATACTTTTTTCATTCATTTTTGACCAGCATACTCACACCAGGTTATGTTGTATAGGGTGATCTCAGTATACATAAAACTATTCAGATTTCTTTGTCTTCCATTATACAAACTATCTAAATGTAAACCGATTCAAATTATTTTGACACTATTTGCTAAGAGAATATTGATATTTGACCCTTGATAATATAACTACGGTAATTAAACTCTCATCAGAGCGCACTTCTGCTCGAGATCTGTTCTCCAAAAATGGATTCGACACGCGGATCCGGTGTTTCAAAAGGCTGGAACATGCATCATATATCCCTGCCTGTTCCCCACGCTCTCCTTTCCAACCAGTCACCTTCTGCTGTTTTTGAAGTTTAATGCTGAATAAACCCTTAAAAAGAACCCAACATGTATTATAAAGAAATAAAGAGTTAGCCTATACTGATTTTTTTTTTATCATATTGATTTATTAGACTTTTCAAAATGAATGTAAAAAATAAAATGCATAATATTCTGTGTTATTTGTGTTTCAAACATTCTCGAATCCGTTTGGTTCTATTTGGAACCTTCATATTTTCAGACAAAGAAACGTCATGACGTTCTAAATTCTCGACATTTATAGGGAATTTCTGTTCTGCCTCATGTAGAAATATAAGATGATTTACAGAAGATATAAACAGATAAATATAAAAATATATGAATCTGACAAGAAAATAATGCAATAGAAATAATGCAATTAATGCATCGAATAGAAACACGCACACACACACACACACACGCATTCATTGTTAACTTCTCCATTAAATAGTAGGGTTGGTGTCTCCAGGGTCTAGGCTATTTGGCGTTGATTTAACTTTTTAAGTAAGAGAGAATAATCGAGTGTTTTGCACGTGAAAGGACCCCCGTTTCCCCGCGTGTTTCCCTCCCGCGTGCGCCCCATTGTCCCCGCGCGCAGGCAAAAAGAAAACATTTGAAGTTTTTTTTAGTCCAACAAAAGAGCCACATGTCATTGAAGTCAGTGTGTGTGTGTGTGTGTGTGTGTGTGTGTCTGAGAGAGTTCAATCATTGAGTGAATCATCTTAAGTGAATAACTTATTTTGTTAATTTAAATGGCTTCAATTCCTGTCAAGTTTCTGTCTTTGATTTGTTAAGGCATTATTGTTGTACTGCCACTAAACACGTTATATATAGACCTAAACATGTTGTGTCTTTTAAAAGTAGCTTAATATTTTTCACTATAATTAAGTCATAGGCCTACATCATATATATTAGCATTAGCTAAGTCGCTAACACATGACAGTCGCTGAAATATCTTCGATGTCCACATCTGAACGCTCGTGAAAGCAAAAGTGTACTTCTTCGACCAATCAGCTCTCGGTTACGGGATCCTGTGGACCAATCAGAACGCGCTGTTCGAGTAATAGACAAGGAGGTCGTCTCTGCGAACTCAGAAATGTCTCAGTAGTTTGAGAACTCGCGCTCATCCCAAACGTCTGCTAATAACAATAACGCGGAGGTTATAATTCTCGTCACATAATGAGAACAACAACGAAGGACCACAAATGACTGCATCTGACTGATAACTTTTCCTTTCATCATCTACTTTCTATTTTCCTTGAGGGATACAAAAAGACAATCGGAGATAATAATATTTTGATCGTGGAATATTTACATGCATTTTCTAAGCCCTGGTGGTTTGTCTGAAGCGCACTTTTAGTCAGCGCGCTGCCCTGGAGCAATGAGCGGCTTGGCAGGGACCGTCCCCAGGATGATGCGTCCATCTCTCCCTCAAAACTATCCCCGCAGTGGCTTCCCCATGGAGGGTAAAATATATTAGGCTACGTTTAAAATATGCACATTAAAATAGTTTAATTTAATAGCAGAAATTTGAGGCCAAATGTAGACTAAACTTATTTTGGAATTTGGTTTGCATGAGTGCCGAAAACTTTGATGTTATTTTCTTAAAATTTTGCCAAACTTTTGCTAACATACACATATTTTGTTACACTATTAAAAGCCTATATTGTATTATGTAATTATAAAAAATAATATGAAATAAAAATATATGTTCTATAGTGGTTATTTGGATTTGAAAAGAACTCTTCTTATTAAGAAACAACCATTTCAGTGTAATTGGTGCTTTATGTTCAAAGTGCTTGATTTTAGAATAGGTTCTTCAGATCAATGTGTTGGTTTCTGTTTCTCTAAAAAAACAAAGTTCAGGCTATGAAGATGTTTAATCGGAATCATTGTTTTTATTCGTTTTCATCATTAACAACAGATTTGTTTCCATTTACCTCTTTCGCATAATTCCTGACATTTCTAAATTCTAATTAAATTCAACGTAGCATGGAAAAACTGGAGATTGGAGAACTTTGAACCTTTGCACCAATTTATTTCATACATAAAACTTCAAAGCAGCGATTACACTGATGTTTTTCAAGGCAATATGTTAGGGAATTAAATGCAAATTTATGGAGCCTATCTTACCTCTTCCTTAAGCACACTTCAATTGTTTAGGTAGGCCTATAAATATATACAGCATGATTTTTTCTTTCTTTTATGTTTCTACTTTGATGACCGTTTCTCCACTGACATCATTTGAGTTTGCTTCAATGCAGTTTCAACTCCGATGGGTCAGGGTCGAGTCAACCAGCTTGGAGGAGTTTTCATCAACGGCCGGCCTCTACCGAACCACATTCGGCATAAGATAGTGGAGATGGCCCATCACGGGATCCGGCCCTGCGTGATATCCCGCCAGCTCAGAGTCTCTCACGGATGCGTCTCCAAAATCCTGTGTCGGTATCAGGAGACTGGATCCATCCGGCCTGGAGCCATCGGCGGGAGTAAATCCAAGGTGAGGCCCTGAAGTGCGGATTCATCTATCGCTGCTGGGCGTGCAGGAATTTTGTGAGCAAACTCAAAGCAACAGGTCGAACGAAAGCACTGACTGTCTGCTGACATTATGAATTTGAAATATTTTGAACTGAATCAGGAACCTTGTTGACTGATTTTTATATTATTTTTAACAGACTACATCTCCAGATGTGGAGAAGCGCATTGAGGAATATAAACGGGAAAATCCCGGAATATTCAGTTGGGAAATTCGGGATAAATTGCTCAAAGAGGGAATTTGTGACCGGAACAACGTGCCATCAGGTATGGGATAAACATAATAAAATACACAAAGGACAGTGTGCTTATTATTTGATTTTTTTTAAATGACTTTGGCTTTATTTCTCCAAGTTGTCAAGTATCTTAAATACATAATGCTAAACAAAAACGCTAAAGTTTTGTGATATGTAGGCTATATAAACTATAGAGTATACAGAGATAAACAATGACGATATTTATTTTTTGTCAATGTACGAACACGATTTCTGTTCGCGCGTACAAGCCCTGAAGTTGCGACGGCAAGAGTGTTTTCAACAATTTGAGTAAACAAATCTTTCATCACGCACCCTTGATTAATGTATCTAGCTTTTGTGAACGTTTGTGAACGTTGTTAAAATGTTTACTTTTATATAAAGAGAAAACATTAGAGCACTTACACATACGTATCAACTCTTGTTCAGTGAGTTCATTAAGCCGCATCATGAGAGGCCGAAACGGCGCGAGAGGTGACGAGGAGGAGGAGGAGGATGAAGAGGATGAAGAGGACATCGAAAAGCGCGAGCAGGAAGAACACGCCCGCAGGAGCGGACACAGTATCGAGGGGATTCTAGCAGACAGATGTGAGTGGATCCTTCAAACTCTTTATAGCCTCTTTATTCACCCAAAAATGAAAAGTCTGTCATCATTTACTCACCTAATGTCGTTACAAACCCGTAATACTCTCGGTCATCTTTGGAACACAAATTAAGATATTTGTAATGAAATCTGAGATATTTCTGTCCCTTCATTGACAGTCTATCACATTTCAAAAAATTTCATAAAGAGATCGTAAAACGAATCCATATGAATTCAGCAGTCCAGTCCAAATTTTCTGAAGAGACTCAATTGCTTTATATGATGAACAGATTGAATTTAGGCTTTTATTCACATGTAAACACTGATCAGCGAACATAAACAGAAGCTCAACTGAACATGCTTGATGCGCGAGAATAAACCTCATTGGTTCCCGCAGAAGCTCAAACGTGCTGCGTAATGCGAGAACGAACCTCATTGGTTCTCACACGTCAAGCAAACATGCTTATTTACCATAACTGATGTGGGAGATGAATTTTTATATGTGAATATAAACATTTACGAACAGACAGATTTCAGACAGAACTGTGGCAGAATCATAATTGATCTGGAGTTGCTGGAAAGATGTGCCTCTAACAAATTGAATAAGAATGATATTTATTATATTTAATAAATGGCTTGAACATGGCCTATAATGGGGATTCCAACTCATAAAGTTTCCCATCACTTGGCAATGGTCAGCCGATAACAAAAGAAAGAAATTACAATACCAATCTATTTATTATTTATTTATTTTTTACATGGACAGACACAAGTGTCCAAAATACACGTGAATTCCTTCAATAGTGTTAAAAGCATTCCAGGATGCTCCTCAAGAAGTTAGTTGAGAGAATGTCCAGAATGTATAGAGGTGGATTCTATACAATTTCATTCCTTGAACAATGCATAATTCACATTTCCATTTGTGTTGTTTCATAGTATTTATGACCTTACAATTATTCTAAATTGTGGAAAATATTCATAATAAGCATTGAATAGTCCAAACATTTGATTTGGTAGTGTATATAAAAAGCAGACATTTAAATAACAGAAATGTGTATTCATTTGTAATCATTCTTATATTTAATTAATTCATTTCTTATAAAAATTAAGTAATAATTCATAAGTTCTCATAAATATTATGGCAACAGGCATGAGGGGAGTGGGATACTGAAACCACTAAATGAGTTAAACATTGGAAATCTGGAAAGAGAAGGTTTAATGTGGCCGCAATGATAGATTAACTTACAATGACAATGAGGATCTTAGCTGAAGTTCTGCATTTCACTTAAAATAATAAAATATAAAAGCTATATACTAAAAAAAAGGGTTGTATTTGAAAAGGCAAAAACAAAAAAACGAAATGGTCATCATTTACTCACCCTCATGTCATTCGTATGACTTTTGTCTTCTGTGGAACTCTGAAGGAGAAATGATTAAAACAGATTGATCATAAATAGGCTATTAAAATATGACAACACATGAATTGTTAAGAGGACAGGACAGCTGTACCATTTACTGTGCAAAGAGGCCTCAGAAAAATTCAAAGGAAAAAAAGTTGATGAAAAATAGCATAAAAGAGTCTATTTTTGCCTTCTCGCTGCCTATTGGCCAACAACTGAAGTGACTGATGTTTTGCTGTTCTATAATGATATTTAATGAGCTAACAGCCTGTCCCTGCGTGACTAATTAAGGTGAACGTTATTTGACTGCCACCAATGCCCTGCTAACACCACTTCAGCTCCCTAAATAATACTGATCGGGATGCAGTGTCACACTTAATGGCGACGGGAGTTTATTAAAGGCTATTTCGGTCAATAGGGACCAGTGTTCTCCTCGGCTGTTCCTTCATGGCCCGGAGCGTCAGTCACAATGGGGGCGAGCCTCTCGTCATGCGCGCTGCCACAAAGCCCGTCCGTCACGCTCTGCCCGTCTTGCGAGTTGCCCGAGCCGATTAAATCAGGCTCTTTATTTGAACTTCACTTTCATCTAGCCAATGAGTCAAACACGCCTTGCTCTTTTTCTCCTCCGTCCTCCTCATGCCCCGTTCTACCTCTCTTGGCCTGCGGCACATTTTCGGTTTAATATCTGTGGGCCGTTGTCTGTCCGTTCCATTCCCACCATCGCCCCTCCTTCTCTGGGAGACACAGACAGGCAAGTTGAGTTCAGCATTTACACCCTTCTTTTGAACAGACGACAGCTTGATTCCTGAACCCTTTCCTTCATACTGTCTCCATATTTCATCTTAAAGACTCAAAGATGTTGGCGTGTGTGTGGGGATTCTGAAGCTTATGAAATCTCACTCTTTGCCATCCTCAATAAAACAAAAAATGCTCTAAGAACGTTTTGCTAACCTTCCTATTAAGTTTAAATGCTACTTATGAATGTTCTCTGAATGTTCAAAAACTACTTTTTTTTAATTACGTGGTTATGTGAACATTAAAGGGATAGTTTACTTTAAAATGAAAATGTTGTCGTCATTTACCCTCAAGTTGTTTTAAACCTGTACAAGTTTCTTTCCTCTCTTGAACACAAAAGAAGATATTTTAAAGGGGACCTATTATGCCCCTTTTACAAGATGTAATATAAGTGTCTGGTGTCCCCAGAATGTCTCTGTGAAGTTTCAGCTCAAAATACCCCACAGATTATTTATTATAGCTTGTCAAAAATTGCCCCTATTTGGGTGTGAGCAAAAACACACCATTTTTGTGTGTGTCCCTTTAAATGCAAATGAGCTCCCGTTCCAGAAGAGGGCGGAGCTTTAACAGCTCATGCTTCGATTGCTCAACAACAACAACAAAGCAGGAGAATCTCACACAGCTAAAATGAGGATTGTCAGTAACGGTGTTCAGCCTTACATTGTTCAAACCGGAGTCGAACACTGATGGAGAGACTCAGGAAGAAGTTACAACTTTTAGAATGAAACTGGACGTTTCTGAATGGTTAGTGGATTAATTTATGTGGTTTCTGTGGAGTTGATTCAACTCATCGACTAGCATGTGCCGTCATGTTAATCTTTTGAGCAAAACCCATATGGACGCCCACTATACATAGCGTACCTGTTTGTCAAATAGAGCTATACACACCAGGCTAATGTTTATAATTGCTATCAAATGCTGTGAATGGTCTGATATTTTTCCAAAATATCGCTCGGACAGAAACGCTCCTTTTTTAGCAATTGATCTTGCCAGGGTCAATTTGCAGGCTATTCAAGCTAATGAGACTCTGAATAGAATAATGCTTTGCTCAAACTTTTGGCATGGGGTTTGAACTGCTACACCTTTTTTGCTTGCGAAAAACGAAATGACGGCGCTGTGGGTGGAAACGTACAGATTAAGGAGCGGTAATATTATAATTAGATCCCCTTCCTACGTCACTAAGGCAGTGAAATCTGAGCGGCTCGTTTTTTCACATGCTTGCAGAGAAAGGCTTGCCAAAACAAAGTTACTAGGTTGTCCTTTTTCATATTTTCTGTGTTGGTAGATGTACCGGGGACCTGATTATAGCACTTAAACATGGAAAAAGTCAGATTTTCATGATAGGTCCCCATTAAAGAATGTTGGTAACCAGACAGTTGACACTAGCCATTGACTTCCATGTTATTTTTGGAAGTCAATGGCTACCGTCAACTGTCTGGATACCGACATTCTTCAAAATATCTTCTTTTTTGTTCAGTAGAAGAAAGAACTTCATATAGGCTTGGAATAACTTGAGGGTGACTAAGTGATGACAGAATTTTCATTTTAGGGCAAAATGTCCATTTAAGGAATGTTCCATTTTATGTTCCATTTTGTTTGTTCCATTTTGCATACATTCTGGTAATGTTACTTTTGAATGTTCTTGGAACCATCTAGTAATGTTTAAAAAGTGCAACTTAAATGTTTCAGAAAAATGCTCCATGAATTATAGTGTTTTTGATTACGTTATTTAAAACCAGATAACTTGGAACGAAAGTTCTATTAACATTACTGGAAGAATGTTTGTTCATAACTTTGAGTGAACCTTGCCAGAATGTTAACTCTGTTTGCTGGGATAAATCATTGCGTTGTAGATGCATTTAAACATGCCCAGAAAAGAAAATGCTACTGCAAAATGCATTTTAAAAGTCAAAAAGGATTGACACTCGTATAATATGCACATATGCACACGCCGCCAAGCATATGCGCATGCACATACAAACACATGCATGGATGCACACACGTACACATGCATTCACAAATAGTGCCAACTGGCCCAATGCGGGATGGTTTGTGTGGCACCATGGAGTGTGCAGTCAGCGGCTCGTAATTTACTCTGAAAGCCAAAGCAAACACAAACACATGCGCACAAGCACAAAAACACAAATGCACCACCAGGAAGACCTAAAAAAGGAAACTTCGTCAATACCAAATTTGCTAGACAAAGCCTGGCTTGAAAGTTGAAAACAGCACTGAAATGTGACGTTTATTTTGTTTTGAGTTCTTAAGAAGTGGTTGCTAGACAGTTGCTATGGTGTTCTGTGTGGTCCACCTGTGTACAAACAGTATACTCACATAAAGCAATACTATATAGCAAATCTTGGCTGCATGGTTATCGCACAGCTCTACATATATGCCCAGTTTCACAGTCGAGGCTTAAACCTAGTCCCAGACTAAAATGCACGTTTGAGCTGTTTTACTTGACAGCAACTCTGATACATCTGAAAATATGTCAGAGCCATTGTTTTGTCTCAAGATGCACACCAGTAATGTTGTTTTTTAAAAGGCACGTTTATAAAAGCTACGTAAATGTCCTAATTTATCTAAAGCCTAATCCTGGCTTAATCTAATCTAGTCTGTGAAACCAGGCCATAAAGTTATGTTATATCTATATAATATAATATACACTAAACTCATATGGGGCGATATATACTATATAGCAAATCTCACCTGATTTTTTTGTTTGTTTATTTTGTTGCAAAATTATATTATTGCCCAGCTCTTAAAGGTGCCCTAGAATAAAAAAAATTAATTTACCTTGGCATAGTTGAATAACAAGAGTTCAGTACATGGAAATGACATACAGTGAGTCTCAAACACCATTGTTTCCTTCTTCTTCTGTAAATCTCATTTGTTTAAAAGACCTTAGAAGAACAGGCTAATCTCAACATAACACCGACTGTTACGTAACAGTCGGGATCATTAATATGTACGCCCCCAATATTTGCATATGCCAGCTCATGTTCAAGGCATTACACAAGGCAGTATTAACGTCTGGATGTGCACAGCTGAATCATCAGACTAGGTAAGCAAGCAAAGACAATAGCAAAAAATGGCAGATGGAGCAATAATAACTGACATGATCCATGACATCATGATATTTTTAGTGATATTTGTAAATTGTCTTTCTAAATGTTTTGTCAGCATGTTGCTAATGTACTGTTAAATGTGGTTAAAGTTACCATCGTTTCTTACTGTATTCACGGAGACAAGACTGTCGTTATTTTCATTTTTTAAACACTTGCAGTCTGTATAATTCATAAACACAACTTAATTCTTTATAAATCTCTCCAACAGTGTGTAATGTTAGCTTTAGCCACGGAGCACCATCGAACTCATTCAAAATCAAATGTAAACATCCAAATAAATACCATACTTACGCGATTAGACATGCTGCATGACGAACATTTTGTAAAGATCCATTTTGAGGGTTATATTAGCTGTGTGAACTTTGTTTATGCTGTTTAAGGCAAGCGCGAGCTCCGGGGGCGGGGAGCACGAGAATTTAAAGGGGC
>RJVU01047928.1:260521-280754 GCA_003731715.1 Anabarilius grahami | reverse complement strand
TTCATTTGTTTATTCAGTTCATGTTTTTTAATTACTGTCACACACACATTATATATATATATATATACATATATATAAAATTTAGAATTTTTTTATTTATTGATGTTTTTAATGAAAGATTTGTTTTATTAACCTTTAATATACTCCATAAGAGTGCATTAAAAATCTGTAAAGCACGTCATCGGTAATGTATTATCAGAAGTTCATTAACCCAGAAAAGTAGTCCCACCTCAAAAGGACAATTTAGACACTTCACCTCAAATATAAAAATTTTTACTCACAAATTCATGTACGCACAAAACTATGAGCTAGAATCAGTCTAATTCTTTTCCTGTGGTAATTGACAGCCTGATAGAGCTTAAACCTGGAACATATTTTTTGGAGATTTTAAAACATGGCATAAAAAAGTGATAAATGGTATTCATATTTTTGGTTAAGCCAGTTGAAAGTGACTCAGTGGAAGGTGTATAATCCCACCTGCTGAGTGTCAGTTTAATGGGCTCTTCTGGCTTCTGTAGAAACTATTACACACTTCAAGATGAAGTGTTACGCAGATAAATTCCACCGTCGGAGGGTCATACACGGGCCATTTTTCATTCGGTTATCTTTAGCTTTTCACTGGACCGTGCAAAGCAATGCACAGAGAGAACACACAGCAACACTGACACCCCCCTCTGTGTGATAGATAGGATGACTGACCCACACATGTTTCTCATTTGTAAAGGAGCGCACCACTGCCTCACCGGGGGGTGTCTGTCAAGAACACTGACAGACCGCTATGAATTACAGGTCTGATGGGTGTGAATGTGGTGTGGAGCGAGTGTAGTACAGTCTCACATTCTCGCTGTCATCATCTCTACTTGAAAAATGTTAAGATTCAAAGCATCCCAATGTAATATTGAGATGGATGTTTCAATCTGTGCTCTGTCTTACACATATTTTTTGAAGATGTAATACTTTTGATCAATTTAAAGCATCCTTGCTGAATAAAAGTGACAGTAAAGACATTTATAATGTTACAAAAGATTTATTTTTTAAATAAATGCTGTTCTTATGAACTTTTTATTCATCAAAGAATCCTGAAAACAATGTATCACAGTTTCCACAAAAATACGAAGCAGCAAAACTGTTTTCAACATTGATAATAATCAAAAAAAATGTCTTGAGCATCAAATCAGCATATTAGAATGTTTTCTGAAGGATCATGTGACACTAAAGACTGGAGTAATGATGCTGAAAATTCAGCTTTGATCACAGGAATAAATCACATTTTAAAGGGGACCTATTATGCCCCTTTTACAAGAGGTAATCTCTGGTGTCCCAGAATGTGTCTGTGAAGTTTCAGCTCAAAATACCCCACAGATCATTTATTATAGCTTGTTATATTTGCCCCTATTTGGGTGTGAGCAAAAACACACTGTTTTTGTGTGTGTCCCTTTAAATGCAAATGAGCTGCTGCTCCCGTCCGACTTTCCAAAAGAGGGCAGAGCTTTAACTTCAGTTGCTCAACAACAACAAAGCTGGAGAATCTCATGCAGCCAGAATGAGGATTGTCAGTAACGGTGTTCAGCCTTACATTGTTCAAACCGGAGTCGACACTGATGGAGAGACTCAGAAAGAAGTTACAACTTCTAGAATGAAACTGAACATTTCTGAATGGTTAATGGATTCATATATTTAGTTGGCGTGGAGTTGATTCAACTCATCCACTAGCATGTGCCGTCATGTTAATCTTTTGTGCAAATCCAGCATTGAATTGACCCTCGTTTGTGAAGCAGTCCGGCGTAAAATGATGGCATGACAACAACACTCTACTACAACAACTCTTCCTCTTCTCTTAAAGCAGCCCAACATGGCCTCGCCCCCTTTGTTGCGTGTTCCCAGGGGTGGGGTTTATGTAAATTTTAGGGTTAGTGATGTCACTAACCCGGGAAGAAGCTTGTTGTAGTCCCTACCAGCCGTTTGTTGGTTCTTTTGGGCCGTTTGGCCGTTCTTTTTTAAGCCATCCGCCATATTAGAACAGTCAAAGCCTGTTCATGAACACTAGAGAGCAAGTTCACTGAGCGTCTGCTACCGTAGTTATACACATATGAATATCTGTATCTGTAACATTGTATGTATGCACATTGTGTATACATAGATGCCACATTCGACCGCTCCAGACACAGATTCCCACTCAGAATTTCTATGGAAAATGTAAAAATCAAGTTTAAACATTATCTTTTAGTATTAGAAGTATTAGCTTTTTGGTTCTGTTGCCTTCTAAATTTTCCAAAACTGACAGAGAAAATCTTCCAGAGCTTCAGAAACAAAATTCCATCCTGGATTCAGCACACGTCACTCCCTGCTCCACTATGGGAAATGGTTTAAGCGAGACCATGTGCGTGACCGTGTGTCCATGTGTGTGTTGTACTGCTTTGACTGTATCCACTGATGTAACAGGATCCTGTAGCCTGGGAGACATGCTTTTCTCTTTCTGTTTCTATGTAAAGGTGCTTATTTGGTGCAGCAACTGGAGTATGTGTTTATTTTGGCCATAATTCTGGTGGTAGATTCAATTATGCTTCAGGAACTTTTATTCCCCAGAGCACACATGCAACATTCCTGAAATGCAGCACAGTGTTTTCTAAGTTAAAAAGTAATGAGTACACACACACACACACACACACACACTGTATGGCCCTCTGGCTCTGTTCTAGTCCTAGAATCAGATTAAACAATCCCCAAATTCAATTATTTGTTTGCCTGATCAATTTCAGGTCACAGAGATCTATCCAGATATCTGCATGCAAGTGTGTGTGTGTGTTATTTAAACAAAAGAGTCCCGGCTAAAGGCGCAACACACAGCGTCTCGAGGCTCTTATTGCTTTTAAACCCATTTTTTGTAACCCAAGGGATTGTGGGCAATAAGGCAATTGTATCTTATAAAAAACATGCACACTTCAAATATTCACCAAACATTTGGAATGCACCAAACAATTACCCACTTATCAGAATATATATATATATATATATATCCACCGATCAGGCATAACATTATGAGCACTGACAGGTGAAGTGAATAACACTGATTATCTCTTCATCACGGCACCTGTTAGAGGATATATTAGGCAGCAAGTGAAAATTTTGTCCTCAAAGTTGATGTGATCGAAGCAGGAAAAATGGGCAAGCGTAAGGATTTGAGCGAGTTTGACAAGGGCCAAATTGTGATGGCTAGACGACTGGGTCAGAGCATCTCCAAAACTGCAGCTCTTGTGGGGTGTTCCCGGTCTGCAGTGGTCAGTATCTATCAAAAGTGGTCCAAGGAAGGAACAGTGGTGAACCGGTGACAGGGTCATGGGCGGCCAAGGCTCATTGATGCACGTGGGGAGCGAAGGCTGGTCCGTGTGGTCCGATCCAACAGACGAGTTACTGTAGCTCAAATTGCTCAAGAGGTTCTGATAGAAAGGTGTCAGAATACACAGTGCATCACAGATTGTTGTGTATGGAGCTGCATAGACACAGACCAGTCAGGGTGCCCATGCTGACCCCTGTCCACCGCCGAAAGAACCAACAGTGAGCATCAGAACTGGACCACGGAGCAATGGAAGAAGGTGATGAATCACGTTTTCTTTTACATCACGTGGATGGCCGGGTGTGTGTGCGTCTCTTACCTGGGGAACACATGGCACCAAGATGCACTATGGGAAGAAGGCAAGCCGGTGGAGGCAGTGTGATGCTTTGGGCAATGTTCTGCTGGGAAACCTTGGGTCCTGCCATCCATGTGGATGTTACTTTGACACGTACCACCTACCTAAGCATTGTTGCAGACCTTGTACACCCTTTCATGGAAATAGTATTCCCTGGTGGCCGTGGCCTCTATCAGCAGGATAATGCGCCCTGCCACAAAGCCAAAATGGTTCAGGAATGGTTTGAGGAGCACAACAACGAGTTTGAGGTGTTGACTTGGCCTCCAAATTCCCCAGATCTCAATCGAATCGAGCATCTGTGGGATGTGCTGAACAAACAAGTCTGATCCATGGAGGCTCCACCTCACAACTTACCGGACTTAAAGGATCTGCTGCTAACATCTTGGTGCCAGATACCACAGCACACCTTCAGGGGTCTAATACAGTCCATGCCTCGAGGGGTCAGGGCTGTTTTGGCAGCAAAAGGGGGCCCAACACAATATTAGGAGGGTGGTCATAATGTTATGCCTGATTGGTTTATATATATATTATATATAGCACCTTTCCTGTTTTTCTATGAATACAGTGTATGATCAGTACAATGTGATCATACTGACAAAAATTGGCCTGTGGAATATTTTCTATGCTCTAATCCCAACCTACTATTTAGAACAGACAGTGTGTGAATACAGATGGATTGAGGGTGAACTCTGATCTCTCTTTCTCTGTAGGTTATGGGACTAATAACCCCAGCTGGAGTTGCACATCAGACCCAGGCTGAGTTTTCTCTGTCGTCTCTCAGCGGCGCTCTGGAGTCGGGCGGATCCGTCAGCAGCACCTGCAATCAGCCCCTGTCGACTCTACCTGCCCTCTCCAACCTGCCCAGTCCACAGTCTTACGGCCCGGCCTCCTTCTACAGCATGGAGCACAGGGCCCCCTACCAGTACAGCCAGTATGGACAAAGTAAGGTCATTATTACTGTCTGCCTTCTTTATCCTTCTAATTTGATTTACAGGCTGCTAGTTTGAGGCTTTGCACACATCCTCTAATATCTGGAGTGTGTGCGTCCAATTCTAGTTTGGATCATTTGTTGATTGAANGACTAGCAGGCTCAGGAAGAGCTTCTTCCCCGAGGCCGTGACCCTTCTGAACGCCACACCACCAATCTAACTGGCACTTGCTTTATTACTGCACTGGTCACAGTACCTTAAATACATGTACTTGCACTACTCATATTTTGCACAGACTGCACACGTTAGTTTGCATAGAACTAATTTTAACAATACTTTTGCACACTCATCCAACTGTATTTATTACCACTGTTCTCACGTTGCTGCTGCTCATAATGTGTATATATAATCCTACATTGCTCTGTTCATAATGTACATACAATCCTACACTGCATTCCTATTTATATTCTGTATATACTCTGCTCAATACTGTATATAGCAACCCCACTGTACATTCTGTAAATCATAGCTTCACTTACTCTGCACTTAATGTATATAAACACTATATTCTTGCACTTCTGGTTAGATGCTAACTGCATTTCATTAGCTCTGTACTTGTACTCTGCATAATGACAATAAAGTTGAATCTAATCTAATCTAATTTAATCTAACATCTTGGTGCCAGATACCACAGCACACCTTCAGGGGTCTAGTGGAGTCCATGCCTCGAGGGGTCAGGGCTGTTTTGGCAGCAAAAGGGGGACCAACACAATATTAGGAGGGTGGTCATAATGTTATGCCTGATAGGTTTATATATATATATTATATATAGCACCTTTCCTGTTTTTCTACGAATACAGCGTATGATCAGTACAATGTGATCATACTGACAAAAATTGGCCTGTGGAATATTTTCTATGCTCTAATCCCAACCTACTATTTAGAACAGAGAGTGTGTGAATACAGATGGATTGAGGGTGAACTCTGGTCTCTCTTTCTCTGTAGGTTATGGGACTAATAACCCCAGCTGGAGTTGCACATCAGACCCAGGCTGAGTTTTCTCTGTCGTCTCTCAGCGGCGCTCTGGAGTCGGGCGGATCCGTCAGCAGCACCTGCTCTCAGCCCCTGTCGACTCTACCTGCCCTCTCCAACCTGCCCAGTCCACAGTCTTACGGCCCGGCCTCCTTCTACAGCATGGAGCACAGCGCCCCCTACCAGTACAGCCAGTATGGACAAAGTAAGGTCATTATTACTGTCTGCCTTCTTTATCCTTCTAATTTGATTTACAGGCTGCTAGTTTGAGGCTTTGCACACATCCTCTAATATCTGGAGTGTGTGCGTCCAATTCTAGTTTGGATCATTTGTTGATTGATTACCTTCCTCTTTTCCCTGTATGCACCATTTTCTGTTTTGTTTTCTCAATTAACAAGAAAAGGCCAAAAATAAAAAAAATTTAATTCTAAAAAAAAAAAAACAGTACCAGCAATTATACACGTTCATGAGATATAAATTATAAATAATCGCCATGTCAATCATTACAATTTTGATAGTGATAGTGTCTGTAAACTGAAATAACTCCAAAATGTGATTGTCATTCCCAGTACTCGCAGTTTGTTCATGACCTGAGATTTTGAACCTGAACATGTAATAATAGGGTAAAAGGCTTCACGCTCATATCAGATGTTTGTACATAGCTCTATGTGATCTGCAGAGGTCTGATTCTGTAATATCTGGACTGTGTTTGCGTGTGTGTGAATGTCATGGTTGGATGCTAATCTCCTGTGGCAGTATCATGATGAGAAGCAGCTGCTCTTGTCTAACTCACTATCCCGGCTCACAGTCAGCTCGTACAGTTACGCTCTGATGAAATGGTCGCCGCACAAATACGGCAGCTCTTTAATGAAGGGGAGGGTCAGCGTTTGCCAGCCTGATTGCTGTGTCAAATGGACAGCACATGCTTTCTTTTGGAGTCCGGCGGCTGGAATAACTCATGCAAACATTATCAGACCAAATATTACAAAAGCTGCATGTCATATGGGAAATCATTTAACAATACTGAAACATTTTCATTGTGCTCTTTATATTTGAATTCATATCAAATCCTCTTTTTTCTTTTCTTCCAGATTCCTTTCATTATCTGAGGCCTGAAATCGCCTGAACGGGTCGTGCAACTCAACTGTCCCAAAGTCCTGCATTTTCAAAGCCGGAATTAGGTTTTTCCACAGACAGAGATTCAAAATTCATTGACTTGGCAATAAAAATAAAACTGTTACGCCACAGGATGGCACACACACACACACACAGCCGGCAGATCAAAAGGGCTTTTTCTGTCTATAACATTCCCTTGAACTCTTCTTCAAAAGCCTTCCAACAGAATTATCCACAATCCCTGAAAACAAAACAAGACAAGCTGAATCAAAACGAAAAAGGAGACATTTGTGTATGATTTTACTGCAAAACATGTTTAAGTGCAATATGAGAAATAGAAATGCAAGGCCACAATAACACAAGACATTCACAGCCACTGAGGTCTTTGCAACCAGCGGCCGTCCAAAGCAAGAGCCTGGAACGTTCTTATGATGCTTACAATGAACTTTTCCTCACACATTCCTTGACAATGAATGATATTTTTTTTTAAATGAGGGATGATTAGAAAATTATACAGTATTTGGGAACTATTTAGCTTAAAGGTGCTCTAAGCGATGTCACGCGTTTTTAGGCCAAAACATTTTTTGTCACATACAGCAAACATCTCCTCACTATCTGCTAGCTGCCTGTCCCCTGAACACACTGTAAAAAAACGCGGTCTCTGTAGTCGCCACAAGCTCCAAAAACGGCAACAAAAACAAACTGGTGCAGCCTGGGCCACGAAACAATAAACAATGCCCCAGCCAATAACCGACAAGCAGCGTCAATACGCAAGCTACTTATATTTTAAATACGCGTTCATGACTGTTTCAGGAAGCACGGAGGGGAGGGGCAGGAGGAGGAGGAGGGAGGGTCTAGCTAGCCTCTGTTTTGTTTGACAACACTTCGAACGTCAACAGAAAGTTACTCCACCCAGGATCGCTTAGAGCACCTTTAAAGGTACACTATGTAACTTTTGGCCCTCTAGCGGTTAAAAAAAACAACTTTTTTGCATCTTAACACTTGGTTGTGCGTGACTGCGGATGAATATGGTTATCCTACTGCTCATAAAAAATTCACTACTAGGCTTAAGAGCAATCTGATTTCATGGAAAAACATACCTATGGGAACATTTTAGCAAAATGCTAAATATGTACATAGCACTGCAGTTTCCAACAGAAATGAACACTAGAGGCAGTAAAACAGCAAGCACTTTTAATCGTTTTCATACACAGTTATGATTACAGGGTCAGATTATGGATTAATAAAGACTTGTTTTCACGTCTCCTTGCACAATATTATATTATGATCTCAAAACACTTTTTACCAAAGTGCATGATTTGTAAACAAATATATTTTGGACTTTGCATCCCTTAACCAGCTCCATATGTTTCGCTTTTCTGACGTAGCTAGCTCGGTATCTCAGCTGGTACAGAATTGTACTTAGAATTGCGTAAGCCTTGGGTACGAATCCCGTGAAAATATGATGCATGATAAAAGAGCTCGCAGATGAGAGATCAAAAACGATGGGGTTTTTATGCCACATTTGCTTTTGTTAAAGGATTAGTTCACTATCAAATGAAAATTACTCCAAGCTTTACTCACCCTCAAGCCATTCTAGGTGTATATGACTTTCTTTTTTCTGATGAACACAATTAGAGAAATATTAATAAATATCCTGACGCATCCAAGCTTTATAATGGCAGTGAGCGAGATCAAAGAGTATGAGCTAAAGAAAGTGCCTCCATCCACATCCATCCATCATATACACACTCCACACGGCTCCGGGGGTTAATTAAGGCCTTCTGAAGCGAAGTGATGCGTTTGTGTAAAAAAAATATCCATATTTAACAAGTTATAAAGTAAAATATCTAGCTTCCACCAGACCGCCTTCCATATTCAACGTACGAAGAAAGTGTAAAACTCTCGCAGTTCAAAAAGCTTACGCTACGTCCTACGCCTTTCCCTATTCAACTTACGGAAAAAGCTTTACTGACGCAACGCCAACTCCGTTTTTTCATAATTTGAATATGGAAGGCGGTCTGGCGGAAGCTAGATATTTTACTTCATAACTTGTTAAATATGTTTTTATTTTTTTTTACACATCGCTTCGCTTCAGAAGGCCTTTATTAACCCCCGGAGCCGTGTGAAGTGTGTATATGATGGATGGATTGAAGCACTTTCTTCAGCTCATACTCGTTGAACCAGCTTACTGCCATTATAAAGCTTGTATGCGTCAGGATATTTATTAATATTTTTTCGATTGTGTTCATCAGAAAGAAGAATGTTGTAGATGGCTTGAGGGTGAGTAAAGCTTGGGTAATTTTCATTTGAAAGTGAAGTAATCCTTTAACACTATCGGGTAGGTTTAGGTGTAGTGTAGATGGTTATTTTAAAACGTAATGGAGCATTACACTTTTAGCGTCACAAAACAGACATTTTAAATCAGAACTGCGGTCATATGTACAAATCCATCGTAATATAAAACATAGGCCTACCATATTTACGTTAATTTGTTTCGGAAAACAACTGAACACGCTTTTATAGCGCCACTCAGTGGACATTTTCACATTGAAACATACATGGCGCTACGTATTTTCATTTTGCAAAAAGGTTTCCACAGGTACATTTTTCTAATGAGTCTGGGCTGCTTGAGAGATATAACCAGTTGAGATGGAAAGGATCTCAAGATGACTAGCTGAAGACGGTACTGCTTTACCCATTCACAGGTACTTCCTTGAAAATAAATTCCAGTACTCTACAACAACCGTAACGTGAAAGTGAAGTGACATGTGGCCAAGTATGGTGACCCATACTCGGAATTTGTGCTCTGCATTTAACCCATCCAAGTGCGCACACACACAGCAGTGAACACACACACCGTGAACACACACCCGGAGCAGTGGGCAGCCATTGCTGCGGCGCCCGGGGAGCAGTTGGGGGTACGGTGCCTTGCTCAAGGGTCTCACCTCAGTCGTGGTATTGAGGGTGGGGAGAGCGCTGGATATTCACTCCCCTCACCAACAATCCCTGCCGGACCTGAGACTCGAACCCATGACCTTTGGGTTGCAAGTCCCACTCTCAATCCATTAGGCCACGACTGCCCCCCAAAGAAATGAGCCTTCACAATAATGCCTTACAATGAACTCTGTTAAAGAGATACATGGCAATATATCTGCTCGATAAAATACCTTACACACCTGTTGGGTAAAGAAACGCCATCTCCACGTCACTTTTATAACACTTCTGTTTCTGTTGACTCTCCTTTGTTTGGCGTTTGTTTAAAATGGGTGATTCCCCAGAGGTTGGAGATTTAGCGGCTCCATTTCAACCTTTCTCGCTCGTTGTGACAACTAACCTGTGCCACTCCCACACCAGACACAAAGTTAGTCTACATAGTATACCTTTTAAGTGAGATCGAAACAATACTGTGTTTTATTATACATTTCAAAAATCCTATAGCGGTGCTGTTATTCGTGTTTCAAAGATGCACTGTGAAAAATGACTTTTTTATTTTTAGTAAATATATTTCTACTGATTTGATATCTGATATATTGCTATATAAAATGTGCTCATGCATCCATTCCCCACACTAAACTGTTGTTTTTCTTCTTACCAGAGATGCTCAAAAATAGACAATACAGCCACAAAAACTCTGAATGTTTTTTTTTATTAATTTATTTTGTATGTGTGTGTGATTGCATATCTTTATCCTTCAGATATTTTGCCTAATTAAATCACTCACTGTATGACAATAAACCCTGTTTGTGCGTGCATCAATGGACATTGTCAATTGCAAAATAGATTCATAAAGCTAATACACTCTAAAAAATGCTGGGTTAAAAACAACCCAAGTTGGGTTGAAAATGGACAAACCCAGCGATTGGGTTGTTTTAACCCAGCGGCTGGGTTAAATGTTTGCCCAACCTGCTGGGTAGTTTTATTTAACCCAAGTATTGTTTAAAAATTATTGTATTTCTTGCTTAAAATGAACCCAAAATATGTTGGAAATTAACATTTTATTAATATGTTTAATAAACAAACATTTATTAATACTTTTTTTGAGTAATATTTAAACAATAAACATTTATTAAATTGCTTATTAATAAATGCTCATCTTTTTGATTATTATTGTTGCCTCTAGTAATTATGAGTCTGATTTTTAATTTCCAACCTATTTTGGGTTCATTTTAAGCCAGACATATAGTAATTTGTAAACAATTGTTGGGTTAAATAAAACTACCCAGCAGGTTGGGCAAACATTTAACCCAACTGCTGGGTCAAAACAACCCAATCGCTGGGTTTGTCCATTTTCAACCCAACTTGGGTTGTTTTTAACCCAACATTTTTTAGAGTGTATGGCTTTTCTTAACAGCAAAAAGTTCAGGATTTTAATTAGTCTGTATATTGTCATTATAATTCACTCAAAATGCCATAATACATAAAAACAAGGTTATACATCTCTCACACATCTGTCTGCATTCGTAACTGATGTTTCACACTTTCTAGGATGATTCATGTCTCTGTTCTTCCTCAGCTGATCAAACACTTCACCTGTGAACACCGAAAACCTCCTCAAAACACCTCAAGAATAACGGACAGGGAGACAGATGCTATTTTATGTCAAACTCATGCATCTTTCTTTCTTTCTTTCTTTCACTGGCTCTCTCAGAAGCTTCCTTTTGACCCGCAGTCTAACCCTGTAAATGCCAACCTTCAAACAGAGTCCTCTCCTTCACCCTGCTCCATCATCTGAGAGGTCAAAGTGTAAAGTTCACAGGTCCGGCACATGTTCATCACAGAGAGAGAGGACGAGCTCAGGCAGATGAAAATAAAACTACAGTCTGATCTGTTTTTCATCTGATCCTCAAACATGTGCCTTGACTTGATTATACTCTCATATGGGAAACGCATTTGTTGTTGATTCTTCTATAATTAGAGAGAAAAGGCTTTTTTAAATAATAATGAGCATGAAAGTCATTTGATATGCTCTACAATTTGTTGTGCATCAGTTTGGTTTAACAATTTAAAAATCATATGACACAAAGCAGTTATTTTCAGGCAAGAGTGCCGTTAAACAGCAGTGATTGTGAGTGAGATACTGTTTTCATGTAACAGTTAAATAAGAAGCTAATATCATGTAGCTCATCTTTCAAACAAAATATGACCAGGTAGTTTGTTAATTTCTTCAACAACAAAAAATAGATTCAAAGCATTATCTATTTCATATTCATTCACACTGTTGCGTTTCCCCAGATACCTGCTGATTTATTTCTATTGCAATGCTGCCCTCTACTGGTGTGTGATTACACCTGCGACTCTACCACCAAATCAACTCTAAAATAATGCTACTTCATCTTTTCAAGTTTGCAGAGACATGAAGTCCCTACATATAGTTTTCTACAGCCTGGAAAACAACTAAGAAATGGCAAAAGAAAAAAAGTTGAACTGCCATTTACGAATCTTTTGTTTCGAATCAGTGGTTTGGAGTGCCAAAGTCACGTGATTTCAGTAAACAAGGCTTTGTTTCGCCATAAGTGTTTCGACATTTTAATAGTTCATGTGACTTTGGTTGTTTGATTCGAGATCCGAACCACTGATTCGAAACAAAAGATTCGTAAAGCTTCGAAGCCTTATGAAGCAGTGTTTTGAAATCGCCCATCACTAGATATGGTTGAATAAAGTCGTTATTTTGTTTTTTTGGCACACAAAAAGTATTCTCGTCACTTCATAACATTAGGATTGAACCACTGTAGTCACATGAACTGTTTTAAATATGTCTTTAGTACCTTTCTGGGTACTGAAAGTTTTAATTATCTTGCTGTCAATAGAGGCCTCACTGTGCCATCGCATTTTATCAAAAATATCTTAATTTGTGTTCTGAAGATGGTCTTACAGGTGTGGAACAACATGAGGGTGAGTAATTAATGGCAGAATTTTCATTTTTGGGTGAACTAACACTTTAAAAGTAAAACGTTACAAAGCTTTATAAAATTACACAGAGCGAAAAAGTCAATTTTCAATAGTATAGCAAATATAAATTTTGTGAACAAACTTTGATGTTGGCTTGAGAAACCTCGAGCTGTTGCCACTAGTTTAAGTGAACAGTCTGAGGACAGAGCTGTGCATGACTAGAAAGAGCGCAAAGAGCGTTCCCTTTATAATTACTAAAAAGCTGTCACTCATCTCAATTCATCGCAATATCACAAAGATCTGCTATAATTAATGAAGCTGACTGAATTTCTACACTTAGTTTGTTACAAGTTAACTTATGATGAGAGGATTTTCGAGCATGCAGAACTGGACAAAAACTGGCATTTGAGTGGTGAGTAGATACTAACTTAAACATGTCTGATTGGCCATTGCATTCAAGAAATCAACATATTTGTTTGTGATTTGCTACACTTTTGTGATTTNAAAAAAAAAATACTAAGAAAACTGCCTTAATCACTGACTTTCACAATCTTGAACAATGTCATTGGCCTTTTTTGTTTGTATGGCTCAGTAACATAGGCGGAGTGTGTGTAAGGCTGGGCAAGGCTTAGCCTTCCCCTAACCACGGACTTAAAGGATTAGTTCACTTTCAAATTTAAATTTCCTGATAATTTACTCACCCAAGTAAATTATCCTAGATGTTCATGTCTTTCTTTCATCAGTCGAAAAGAAATTAAGGTTTTTGATGAAAACATTCCAGGATTTTTCTCCATATAGTGGACTTCAATGGCCTCCAAATGGTTGAAGGTCCAAATGTCAGTTTCAGTGCAGTTTCGAAGCATTCTACACGATCCCAGATGAGAAATAAGGGTCTTATTTAAAGAAATCATCACTCATTTTCTAAAAAACAATTAAAATTATATACATTTTAACCATAAATGCTCATCTTGAACTAGCTCTCTTCTTCTTCTTCTCTATTAGAATTCTGGCAGTGTAGATGCTGCTAAGTGTATTACTGCCCTCCACAGGTCAAAGTTTGAACTAATTGTTATATACTTGCACTAGCATATTGTATATGACAATTTAGTTCAAACTTTGACCTGTGGAGGGCAGTAATACACTTAGCAGCATCTACACTGCCAGAATTCTAATAGAGAAGAAGAAGAAGAGAGCTAGTTCAAGATGAGCATTTATGGTTAAAATGTATATAATTTAAATTGTTTTTTAGAAAATGAGTGATGATTTCTTTAAATAAGACCCTTATTTCTCATCTGGGATCGTGTAGAATGCTTCGAAACTGCACTGAAACTGACATTTGGACCTTCAACCATTTGGAGGCCATTGAAGTCCACTATATGGAGAAAAATCCTGGAATGTTTTCATCAAAAACCTTAATTTCTTTTCGACTGATGAAAGAAAGACATGAACATCTAGGATAATTTACTTGGGTGAGTAAATTATTAGGAAATTTAAATTTGAAAGTGAACTAATCCTTTAAGTCCGTGGTTAGGGGAAGGCTAAGCCTTGCCCAGCCTTACACACACTCCGCCTATGTTACTGAGCCATACAAACAAAAAAGGCCAATGACATTGTTCAAGATTGTGAAAGTCAGTGATTAAGGCAGTTTTCTTAGTATTTTTTTTTTCCAAGAAGAGGGCTGGTCCTGACTCAGAATAAATCCCATTCCCTTCCTCTTTCACTCTTATCAATCATTTTTTCTTTGAAGACTCACACATCATCTCTGGGCTCGAAGATTTGGAACAACAAACATGGTCAGTCACATTCAGGATTTACTAGCAATTATTACTTATAGAAGTGGCGTTGGTGAGAGGTAGTATGTGCAGGTCACTTTGAATGGGCTTGTTTTTCTACTATAATGAACTATGCACATGATATTTATCAATTTATTTTGTTTTTCTCTTGTGTGTGTGTGTGTGTGTGTGCTGTTTTGTGACTTTAGAAGTTCACTGTGTTTCTGAGTGGACTCCTGCTGCTCTTTCTGCTTCCCGACTGGACAGAAAGTGTTGAAGATGACACTGTGGACATCAATACTCTCGGCCGTATTATAAACTTCTTTGAGCAGAAGTAAGTCTGTCTCCAGTGTCTATGAAAAATTAAAAGTTTATATGGTCAAATGGCCATGGATTCAAAACATGGGAGTGTGTCATCATTAATCACCTTAAATACTTGATATTGATACTTTAATGTTTTCCAGCTATAAGAGAGTCGACAATGATGGAGTTGAACGTCAGTACGCTGCAGCCATCAATGTGCCAAAGCATCAGTGTCAACAGAACTTCTTTCCTGCACAGAACAACTTCCTGACTCAGGAGAACGCTTTGAACGTGAAAAATGCAATTACTGATGAAACAAACGCTCTCTACCAAGGTTCAGAGCTCATCGCTGCAGGAACTAGGAAGGTTGTAATTAGTAAAAAGAAGCAATACAACATGCATTCAGAGTCTCTCCTGCTGAATCCTGCTGACAACTCGCCCATGACCAAACTATTGAATAGAAGAAAAGACAGCTGCTCTGTTTTCTACACATTTGATTCTCCCTGTGTTGACACGTGTCTAAGTGCTACAGGGAGTCACAGCATTATAGATGCTCTGAAGAACTGGAAAGAACATGATGGTATTAAAGCTTTTGTCTTCAAGGATTTCTGGAAGTTTGACAAAGAAAAAGATCTTCAAACTAAGTTTAAGCAGATTGTGGCTCATGTTCCTCTCTTCCGCTGTGTGAGTGAGAATCAGTGTTATGCTTGTAAAGGGGAAGGAAACACTGCCATAGATGCACACTGTCTGCCTCCAAAAGAGATCTAATAGTTATGTTTGTAACATTCAGTTCTTTCATATGTCAGTATTAAGATCTCTTTGTTTTGAAATTCAGCATGCTTAGATGAAGTAAAATGCATTTAAAAAAGAATCTTGCTTCCAATTTGAACAAATAAAATACTTCTGCTTGGCACCTTTGTGTTTGAGTTTTCTTTCAAGATGAAGGTATAATGCATATAAACACCCATGTGTGTCATAAAAAGTCAAAAGGGAGGATATAAGAAGGCCTTTTATAGGCAAAATGCAAAAGGTTACTGTGAATAGTGCAGAGTGTTTATTTATTTGAGAACTCTGGTACAGTGTTAACATAAATGAAAGAAAACGAGCTTAATGCAGCTGTTAGGGTGAACAAAGACAGACACAGTGGGTGCCGGCGTCAGGCCTCGGGGATGAATCTATTTCAAACAAACAAAGAAATTGCAGAAATTGCTTTCCGGGTAACACACTGGGAATGGAAGTAGAAATGAGGCTAAGTGTAATACAGAAAATAAAGAGAGTACTATGAGAGAAAGCAGATATACAAATTGATAATGATTGCAACAGCTTTCAGTGATGTTTCAGTTTTAGACGGTAATGGTTACACATGACTGTATCGAATGACTTGACTCGCCATGAGCAAACTTTGATCTAACAGACATCTCTCCTCAGATAGAAAAATATTCACTCACTGGAAACTTTATTAGGTAGCCTATCTTGCTAGTATTGGGTTGGTCCCCATTTTGCCTTCAAAGCATGGCAGAGATTCAACAAAGTGCTGGTCCATGTTGTCATGAAAGCATTACGCAGTTGCTGCAGATTTGTCGGCTACACGTCCATGATGTGAATCTCCCGTTCCTCCACATCCCAAAGGTGATCTATTGGATTGAGACTGTGGAGGACATTTGAATTTAATTAACTCACTGTCATGTTCAAGAAACCAGTTTGAGATCATAGAGCTTTGTGACACGGTGTGTTTNTCTCTGGTCTGGTCAAGTTTCAGCTTAAAATACCCCACAAATTTGCCCCTATTTGGGGGTGAGCAAAAACACGCCTTTTACTATATTACTATATTGCTGGCTAAAAAAATAAATCCAAAATTGGTTGAAAAAAATGGCTGGGTGAAAACAACCCAATCCCTGGTTTTGTCCATATTTAACCCAGCAGTTTTTAGAGTGTTGGATTGAGACTGTGGAGGACATTTGAATTTAATTAACTCACTGTCATGTTCAAGAAACCAGTTTGAGATCATAGAGCTTTGTGACACGGTGTGTTTTCCTGCTGGAAGTGGATGGGTTCACTGTGGTCATAAGGGGATGGACATGGTCAGCAACAATACTCAGGAAGGGCTGTGGTGTTTGAACAATGCTCAACTGGTATAATGGACCCAAAGTGTGTCAGGAAGATATCCTCCACACCTTTACACCAGCAGCAGCCTGAAACGCTGAAAAAAAGGCAGGGATGGATCCATGCTTTCATGTTGTTTATGCCAAATTCTGACCCTACTGATTGTTGCAGCAGAAATCGAGACTCATCAGACCAGGAAACATTTTTCCAGTCATCTATTGTTCAATTTTGGCGAGTCTTTGGGAATTGTAGCCTGGTTGATGGTTGTGTGTGAAAATCCCAGTAGATCATCAGTTTCTGAAACACTCAGACTAGTCCATCTGCCACCAACAACCAAAGTCACTTAAATCTTTCTTCATCCTGATGCTCATTGAACTTCAGCAAGTCGTGTTGTCCAGGTTTAGACACCCAAATGCATTGAGTTGATTCGATGCTGATTAGATATTTGCATGAAAAGCAGTTGAATAGGTGTTACCTAAATGAGTGTAGATATATCAGGCTGTTAAATGCAAAAAACAAAAACAAAAAAATAAATACACACAACTCAACTGAATAACACATTCTTTCAAAAAAAAAAAAAAAAACTCATAATATTAAATGTATTAAAATATTATCATTTAATTTAGCTTTCAAATGAGCCCAAAATGTATTTATCTTTCTGTAAACTACATGTATATTTAATTTAGGCCAACTACTAAATTATGGACATATTTAAATGAAGTCACGTAGTATTTGAATTAAAATACTGTCATGACATTTGTACTCTATCTGTTTCTGTCACATAACTGTGTTCATGGATGGATACTTGTTGCATTATTTGTCAAATGTGCAAAACAAAAGTACTGGCAAACAGAAGTACTTGACAATTGAAGGAATAATATTTGACAAAAATACACACACACACACTTGTTTTTGTGAAATGTGGGGACATTCCATAGGCGTAATGGTTTTTATACTGTACAAACCATATTTTTTATCCCCCTACACTACCCCTAAACCTAACCATCACAGGAAACTGTGCACACTTTTACTTTCTCACAAAAACTCATTCTGTATGATTTATAAGCCTTTTGAAAAGTGGGGACATGGGTAATGTCCTCATAAGTCACCCTCTCCTTGCAATACCTGTGTCATACCCATGTCATTATACACATTTGTGTCCTGATACATCACAAAAACAAGCACACACACACACACACACACGTTTGCTTCTCCCATTCACCACATCTCTACATCTTCTCTACATTTAAGCTATTTTTGGGGGAATGTTATTAGGAGAATTTCTTATTGTTTCTTATCTCATTGTTTCTTTTTGTAGTGTTATCAGTCTAGAACTCAATGGCTCCACTTAGTGGACTCTTTCTGCTTTTACTTTTAACTCGAAGTGCAGAGCCACAGACTGTGGACATTTATACGGTTGGTCATATTGTAAACTTTGACTAAAAGTAAGTGTGCCTCATATTACTGCAAATAATGAATGACCATTTACCCTTTAAAGGTAATATTGGCAAAAAAGGAAATAAAAGTTTCACATTTAACAGCTATCAGAATTTCAGTGCAGAAAAATCATCCACAGAAAAACGCCGTAGCCATCATAAGAATCAATGTGAAAAGGATTTTTCATCTATACATGACAACTTTCTGAGAAGAAAGCTGATGTGGAAAAGAATATTTAAAATAAGTTACATTTACAAAGGTAAAGTTTTCATTGTGGCAGGTGTTAAAACATGGGATTTAGTATACAGGAGAGCGTCTCTTATTCACTTACTCAATGAAAACCTGTTGAATAAATGAAAAGAGGAGAGCTGTACTATCTTCTATACATAAATCTCCCTGTGTTAAATCCTGCCTTAATGAGTCGAGCTCTTATAACAGTCTGGCCAGTCTGGAGAACTGGAGAAAGAAGAGTTCAATGAAAGCTTTTCAAAAATCTTTTGATCTAACTAAACCATGGAAGATCTTCAAAAGAACTTTGAGGAAAAGAAGATTGTGGCGCATGTTCCCCTCTTCAGCTGTGTGAGTGAATGTCAGCCTTGTGAAGGTGAAGGAAACACTCCCCTCTTCTGGTACAGTTAGAAACAATCATCATTTTGGCATCTGTTGATATTTGTCTGGCAGCAGATGAGGGCTCACCTCAAAGGACAGTGATCAATGAGGCAATAAAACAGTAAACACACAAACTCAGCAATCCAAGAGTCAAGGCAGAGTTACTAAAAATAGCTACTAAAAATAGACAAACTTCATTTTTGTTTGCACAACTGCAAATTAAATGTAAGTCCTCTAGATAAAAGGAAAAAAATTCTAATTATTAGAAGCATCTGACCCCAGCTTCCTTATTTATCTCATTTTTTAATATTTACTATATTTAGGATTTTGGTTGTTTTTCTTTAAACTCACAGTTTGAGTGTTTTTTAAAGAGTATAATACAAGCAAGAAGTCGTATTAAAACCATACCAATGGAAATCTACAGGTTGAAAATAATACCTATGATTATGATACTTTATAAAAATGCAAATAAATTATTTGTAATAAATAAAAACAAAGAAGGTTTTGAAATCTGTTTTTCTATACCAGGAAAATATCAAAACTCAAATCTCTTTGATCAGGTGCTGAACCCCCAACTCCAAGGAGATGAAAGATGCAGGAATTTACATTGTATTGAATTACATCATCGATACATGTAGACTCACAGCTGCCCTCAAGACCTCAACAACAACATATAAACAATAACACTCTTTAATGGCACATAATGCCATCAAATTTTGTGGTTAAAGACATTCTTTGGTATGAAGGTGTGTTTGTGGCAATATGACATTTGGGTAGGGGTGAATTACTCACATGAGGAGATGCTTAAACCCTGCCAAAGACCTCAGAGAAAGAGTGAGTAATTGTGTGGCTTCCATTGATTTTGCAAATGATGTTTAGGAAGAGAGAAAGCCCAGACACCAGGATCAACAGTTAAACTCTTACTCACCCAAAAATGAAATTTCTGTCATTAGTTTCTCACCCTCATGTCGTTCCACACCTTAGTTTATCTTCAGAACAAATTAAGATATTTTTGATGAAATGAAAGAGGTTTTTTTTTTTAATCGCCCATAGAAAGCAAGTCCTTTGGTACATTTTATAGTAAAATGAATTAAAAATCAACATATTAGTTTAGTTTTTAATTAGTACAACGCATGAAAAAATGTTGAGACGGCCAACTCTGCATGTTAAACGGTGATGTAAAGTTGCATTCTTAGGAACAAGGAAAATAGGTAACGCTTTAGATTACGGCCCGGAAAGTACTGCATAATTACAACGAATTTACAGTGTAACTTTCGATAATTATAGTGTACCTATACAGTAAGTATGTGTAAGTATAGGGGAACAATATGTAAAGTCTTGGGAATAAAGG
>RJVU01047928.1:232237-260199 GCA_003731715.1 Anabarilius grahami | reverse complement strand
CTCTTATTTCACGTAGTTACAGGGTAAATATGACATTACGGGCCGTAAATTAAAGTGGTGCTTGTTACACTCTTATTTCATGTAGTTACAGGGTAAATAGGACATTACGGGCGTAAATTAAAGTGGAGCTTGTTACCCTCTTATTTCATGTAGTTACAGGGTAAGTAATTAAAAAAACGCAAACAATCTGATATCACTGACTCCGAAACATTTATCTGAAAAACAACTTTATTACAAATAGGTCTACAACACTTATTATTAATTTTTTTAAATCAACTTTTCATTTCAAATTCTAAAGTCCTGACAGTAAGTAACAAGTTTTGTCAGTTTTTTGGTTGTTGTTGTTTCTCGCTTGGCTTCCTCCTCCTCTTGTTTCTCAGCTGATGAATCTTAAGAAGGAATCTCATTGCTATTCTGTACTATAAGAAAATACAGTACACCACGAAATCTTCTCATGGTTTAGGCTCTTCATCTTTTCGCTTCCGACCAACTGCCACCGCCGCCTGCATGAGAGTCGACTGTGCGTTTAATGAAGCACATTGTAACGAGCAACGTGAAGCTTTCATGACGCTCTCGCGGGAGATTCATGTGAAACTCGCGCGAGAACTGCCGCCTCTGTTATTCTGTCTTGTTTGTTTCTCATTATCATTATCTGTTATTCTGTGTATTTTGTTGTGAGCATTAATAAAAAAATAAAAAATAAAATAAAAAAAACTGACGGCATCCGACATCCTCGTGACTTTTCGAGTGAGTTTCTCGACACTCTTACGTCACTCTTCAAGTTACGTCAAGCATGAACTCTTAACCCTCGCATGCACGCGCAGGAGACAGTTGGTCGAAAGTTTAAAATGTTAAAATATTTGATATTTTTCTGACAAATACGTATCGTTTCACTTCAGAAGACATTGATTTATCCATTGGGGTCGTATGGATTACTCTAGTTATTACTGTTTGTGCTGTTGATGCTTTTAGGAACACGTGAGCTTGCATTATAAAGCGTTCCCAGATGATTTATTTTTTCCTAAAAACCTTTGTGTTCATCTTAAGAAGTAAAGTCGTATACATCTCAAATGGCATGAGGGTAAGAGATGAGTAACGGTGAGCACATTTCGGGTGTACTGTATTTTCTTTTAATACAGAATAGCAAAGATTCCCTCTTAAAATTCATCAGTGGAAAGAAAGAAAAAGAAGAAGAGGAACAAGAGGAGGAGGAAGCCGAGCAAGAGAAACGAATAAGAAGTGTTGTAACTTTAAATCTGTTTTGAAATAAGTTGTTTTTCAAATAAAGGTTTCCAAGTCATATCAGATTGTTTGGGGGTTTTTTTTATTTTCATATAATTTTTTTAATTACCCTGTAACTACATGAAATAAGAGTGTAACAAGCTCCACTTTAATTTACGGCCGTAATGTCATACTTACCCTGTAACTCCATGAAATAAGAGTGTAACAAGCTCCACTTTAATTTACGGCCCGTAATTTCCCCATGTATTAAAAAAAGATTGCAATAGTTCTTTCTACTTGCCTTGGAACAACTTAATCAGTGCACTTTCTCGACAAAATTGCTCCCAAATGTAAGATTGTTGTCTATCATAACAGTATAAGTACCCCTTAGTTCTAAAATACTTACAGTATAATTAAGTTGTTATTTTCCTGATTGTTACCCCTTTATTCCCAAGACTTTACATATTGTTCCCCTATACTTACACATACTTACTGTATAGGTACACTATAATTATCGAAAGTTACACTGTAAATTCGTTGTAATTACGCAGTACTTTCCGGGCCGTAATCTAAAGCGTTACCGGAAAATACAATGTTTCTTAAATATGATTATACTACTATACCTTATACTATTTTTTGTACTCCAATATCCAGCCAAAAATCAAGCCTGATGTTCAGTATGCAATAGCGATCTCTGAATGACAGAATGACTAAGATCTTAGCATACTCAACAATATCTACAAATGGTATAAATATTTGTAACGAAAGGCAATTACACGTACGCTTGATATAAACAACAAGGGAGAACTGTCTAAACAATTATAAGCATGTAATAAGATAATATAGGCAGGTAGGTTGATTAGCTGTATAGGCAGCAATAGTTAGGCCTGTTTTACAAAAAAAACAGAATTATGGTGAAAACCCCTAAACAACAAGTGAAATAAGATCAATAAACAGAGAAACTTACTTTTAGATGCACGCCCACGATTAAATAATACAACTTTATGAAATGAGGCAAACTTTTGTGTGATGATCCACTCTTAAGATTCATAACAACAACCGATGCACTTTACAGCGCATTCTAGCATACTCCATAATTCCATGAGGGGGCATTAAAAGTCCATAGTCATTGAATATGTCAACTTCCAGTAAGAAAAACCAACAAATATAAATCTATTACCTGAAGTTCAGTCTGAATACAGAGCCCTTTGTAACAGCAATATACAGGTCCTTCTCAAAAAATTAGCATATTGTGATAAAGTTCATTATTTTCCATAATGTAATGATAAAAATTAAACTTTCATATATTTTAGATTCATTGCACACCAACTGAAATATTTCAGGTCTTTTATTGTTTTAATACTGATGATTTTGGCATACAGCTCATGAAAACCCAAAATTCCTATCTCAAAAAATTAGCATATCATGAAAAGGTTCTCTAAACGAGCTATTAACCTAATCATCTGAATCAACTAATTAACTCTAAACACCTGCAAAAGATTCCTGAGGCTTTTAAAAACTCCCAGCCTGGTTCATTACTCAAAACCGCAATCATGGGTAAGACTGCCGACCTGACTGCTGTCCAGAAGGCCATCATTGACACCCTCAAGCGAGAGGGTAAGACACAGAAAGAAATTTCTGAACGAATAGGCTGTTCCCAGAGTGCTGTATCAAGGCACCTCAGTGGGAAGTCTGTGGGAAGGAAAAAGTGTGGCAAAAAACGCTGCACAACGAGAAGAGGTGACCGGACCCTGAGGAAGATTGTGGAGAAGGACCGATTCCAGACCTTGGGGGACCTGCGGAAGCAGTGGACTGAGTCTGGAGTAGAAACATCCAGAGCCACCGTGCACAGGCGTGTGCAGGAAAT
The DNA here is from genome assembly GCA_003731715.1 of Anabarilius grahami. Classification (NCBI taxonomy): domain Eukaryota; kingdom Metazoa; phylum Chordata; class Actinopteri; order Cypriniformes; family Xenocyprididae; genus Anabarilius; species Anabarilius grahami. The sequence goes on along the minus strand of RJVU01047928.1, from coordinate 257,111 downwards.
GGGCTACAGGTGCCGCATTCCCCAGGTCAAGCCACTTTTGAACCAGAAACAGCGGCAGAAGCGCCTGACCTGGGCTACAGAGAAGCAGCACTGGACTGTTGCTCAGTGGTCCAAAGTCATTCGGAAATCAAGGTGCCAGAGTCTGGAGGAAGACTGGGGAGAAGGAAATGCCAAAATGCCTGAAGTCCAGTGTCAAGTTCCCACAGTCAGTGATGGTCTGGGGTGCCATGTCAGCTGCTGGTGTTGGTCCACTGTGTTTTATCAAGGGCAGGGTCAATGCAGCTAGCTATCAGGAGATTTTGGAGCACTTCATGCTTCCATCTGCTGAAAAGCTTTATGGAGATGAAGATTTCGTTTTTCAGCACGACCTGGCACCTGCTCACAGTGCCAAAACCACTGGTAAATGGTTTACTGACCATGGTATTACTGTGCTCAATTGGCCTGCCAACTCTCCTGACCTGAACCCCATAGAGAATCTGTGGGATATTGTGAAGAGAAAGTTGAGAGACGCAAGACCCAACACTCTGGATGAGCTTAAGGCCGCTATCGAAGCATCCTGGGCCTCCATAACACCTCAGCAGTGCCACAGGCTGATTGCCTCCATGCCACGCCGCATTGAAGCAGTCATTTCTGCAAAAGGATTCCCGACCAAGTATTGAGTGCATAACTGAACATAATTATTTGAAGGTTGACTTTTTTTGTATTAAAAACACTTTTCTTTTATTGGTCGGATGAAATATGCTAATTTTTTGAGATAGGAATTTTGGGTTTTCATGAGCTGTATGCCAAAATCATCAGTATTAAAACAATAAAAGACCTGAAATATTTCAGTTGGTGTGCAATGAATCTAAAATATATGAAAGTTTAATTTTTATCATTACATTATGGAAAAGAATGAACTTTTATCACAATATGCTAATTTTTTGAGAAGGACCTGTATACTAAAAGAACTAATGATGAAAACAAGGAGTAGGTGTGTGTTAATCAATGAACCAATGAGTAACCATAACAACCAATGAAAACATACTTAGTAACCATGACAAAGGAAAAACAGGAAACAATGAAAACAAACTTAGGGGCCATTTACACAGCACCACTTTAAACTAAAAATTGAAAACCTTTTATACGTTTTGGCCATTCATTTACTCAACAGCATTTTGGGGGCCTGAAAAAGAGAACATTTGAAAATGGGTTTCAAAGTGCAAGATTTTAAAAACGATACTGTTATAATCTCTGTGTAAACTACAAAAACATGAATTTGTGAAAACGGTGACATCATGCGCATGCATATTATGCGTTCAATCTATAGGCACGTAGTGTTTCTTTACAGATTAACATCGCCAACTGGCCTAGCATGCATAACAGCGTTTTAGTCACTTTCACTGATCCATGTGAATGGGGATCATTTTGATAACGTTGTCATCTGTATGCTGAAAAAAAGCGAAGGAAAAACTTTTCCGTTCTTAGTACATTGTTGTTATGTAAACGTACCCTTTAAAGTCCGTAAAATTTAAACAAACAATAACAGAATGTGACACCCTCTTTGGCCCCTCCTCAGCTAAAGAAGCTCTTGAGCAACCACTGATGGAGTATTTTATCCATCCTATAGAAAACAATTGTAGAATTAGTTTGCTTACTATAAAAGCTAGAAGTGTTGTGAGGCCCTTTTGGCCTATGTAACTGTAAGGGTCAGACAAGTTTACTTGGCCACTGAGCATATTTTGTTGGTAATTTTCCACCAGACAAAAGGTGGCTGTGAAATGAACAAGACCATCATTAAAGGGTGTCACGTGAAGGCTTCTTGCCTCCTGGGAGTATTGACTGTTTTGATACAATGTTTCATTTGGCCAATGGGAAAAGAGTTGACCATCAATTGGCAGAAAGCCATGAGAGATTAGGGTAAAAGATGTACAGTAGTTGGCAGTCGGCCACCCTTACTAAGAAAATTGTCCCTTACATAAGCAACACCTGAAGTTTTAATGACTATGGCAGAAAGGTCGGGGAGTACATGGGAAGGAGGTGTGGGAGAAGAGTCCCCGTAGATGATATCATGGAAAATAACTGTTAGGGTGAATAATACCAGCCAATGATATTAATTTGGTGTGTTTTAAGAGATAAGAAAAATGTATAAAACTGTGCCCCGGCTAAGGGAGCCTCAGATGTGGAGCTGGCATCTCACTTTGTTATTTGACAATAAAGTTAAATACTTCTGGGACCTGGAACTTCGACTCTGTGGGTTTTTCTTTGAGACCAGATCTGAAGGGACAAAGAGACATCGAATCTGCCACGACACCACCTGTTTTCTGTTAAGGATTTTTTTAATTAATAATAACTAACATTTATTTTCTTGCAGGATTAACATTTATATGCTTTTGAAAACTAAATTTCCTCAACATTTGGGCCAAAGTGTGCCTGAATCATGTCTGAATACAACAAAAAGGGAAATGAAACTTAGGGACATGGCTAGACAACTATCTAAAGCTGCGTTTCCACCGAAATTGCCCAGAACAATTTGTCCCAGGAACTTTTTCCCCCCCATACCTATAGCTAGCTGCGTTTCCATAGCGGTCAATAGAACCGTGAAATTGGTTAGGTGATGTAGGACTGCGTGCAATTTCATCCTCAGCGTATAAGCTTAGTAAAGCCTGAAACTCATCGTCAGTACATCGTATTTTTTAAACTCCATTGTTGATTCGAATAGCACACAACTCTTACTGCACGCACCGCAAAGGACTTTAAAAACAATGGTTGAACTAAAATGCTGCGTGGAGTCAACCAATTAAAATGCTGCGTGAACTCAACCAACCAGCATGTTCAGCACTCAAGTCCCACCCCCAAAAGTTCCGTAACTTTGAAAAAGTACTACCTAGTGAGCAGGTACTTTATGAGGGGGAATTTTTTTATCCGGAACTTCATTTAGACCCTGGTTCCTGCGGTCAAAACACACTGATACCCCTTTTCCCCCAAGGCAGTTTGAGTGCTGGTTGGAGCCAGAGCCTAGTTTTAAATCAGTTCTTTGTCTTTCGACACCCAATGCACCAGCTCCGAACCAGGAAAAGTGGTTCGTAAGTAGCACCAAAACATTGCTGGGCTAGAAGTAGAAACCGCTTGTGTCGGGGGCGGGGGGTGGGGTTACCGTGACCAAGAAACTTGTGACCGCCATTTTTGAAATAGCAGCTAATCGAGCTAATAGCAGTTCGACTGTTATCTCCGTCTATATACAAAACTACGGCGAGCCGTGTTTGGATGCCGATGTAGGTTCGCAAAGCCATGAGCATTAATAGTAGCGAAGCGTCCGCCACCGTTGATGTCGAGATGCATCGGAGCATTTGTAAAGCATACAACTCCTTGTGCTTTTGGATCATTCTCGCAGTGCTTTGATGTCATGCGCCGATCACTCTGCGAGAAGCTGATGCATCTCAAAGAAGTGTGTTGGAATTTGGCGCTGCAGCGCTAGCTTTGCTGTGAAATATGAGACACACAGTGACATAAAACCTGGCTCTGTGCTGGCTCTCTAGCCCGTGGAAAGGCAAACCGGTTCTTAGAAGGCTCGTCAGTTGAACCAACTCTGCACTGGCACTAGCACTAGCTCTGAATTAGAACCTGGTTTGTGCTGGTGGAAAGAGTTATATGTACCACCCCAAAGATCCTAGTTCCCGGGGAAAGTTCCTGCGGTGGAAATTTTAGTAGCCCCATACTAAGTAATCAATGAACTAATAAACCCAAGATTTGGGTAGATCTAATTTTGCTGTGCCAGTAACAGAGAAGGAAGGGGGTTGCTGATATTGCAGAATTTAGAGAAAAATTATGTGATGGTGAATAATATGTCATGTTACCTTTGCTACGTACCTATCCTCAGTGTTGGGGAAAGTTACTTTTAAAAATAATGCATTACAATATTGCGTTTCTCCCTAAAAAAAAGTAACATTCTTATGAAAAGTAATGCGTTACATTACTTTTGTGTTACTTTTTATTACCTGGGCTGGGCTTGCTTGTTTTTTTTTAATAACAAAAAAAAGTTATATTTTTGGCAAATGTTAAGGCCCTTTCACACCAAAAGTGAAATGAATAAGCCTCAGGCTGAAGGAAATGCATATTTTATGCCTGTATAGTAGAGGGCGTAGCTCAAACACATTTCAGCTGTGCTGCCATTCTGGACTGAAGTAGTATTGGATACAGGAGGAGAAAGTTCAACACTCTTATTTCTAAATCTAATATAAAATAATTTTACGCTTGTTAGTACAGTTGAATTAGATCATTGAAGGTCAGCAGCAAAGGCATTGGTTAATAAAGTGAGATTAAATGCACAAAGTACAGTATATTTGTGTAATTTAATATAGTTATTACAGGTTTGCGTAAAATTGAGATTGCATTTCACTGTTTTTATTCATTTTGAGGAATTCTGAAAGTTTTGTGCAAGTGAGATGAGTAAATGCATGTTCACATTTAGTCTAGAACTACAATAACCATCATGTTCACACAGCGCACACTCCTCTGTACTTTATTTCTCTCAACTTGAGGACAGGAGAGCTGTCAGTCAATAAATGTGAAAAAGTAACTTGTGTTACTTATTTAAAAAAGTAACAGATATTTTGTTGTAAATTGAAAAAGTAATGCATCACTTTACTAGTTACTTGAAAAGGTAATCTGATTATGTAACTTAAGTTACTTGTAATGCATTACTCCCAACACTGCCTATCCTATATAATCTGTATTCTTTTTGCTGTGATTGATACGTGGTCCGCCGGCCGTGATTAAAGCATATTTAAAGGCATTGTCTGGAGTCTGTCTAATTATTGCTGCACAGCAGGCTAACTAGAGATCTTCTATTCTCAAGTGATAGTGTTTAGTGGAGCACTAGAGACCTTATTCACAAGTGATAGTGTGTTCAAAAAGGACAAGATGTTGTCCGACTCAAACAGGTATTGGCGTATGCTTAGTATAAATTTTGAGTGTTGACTGTGTAATAAACCCTTGTATGGTTTAGAAGAATGCCATGTCCAGCCCTGATTGTGTTCTTTGAACTCTTTACTGAATCTTTAGTGAACTCGTTTAACAACTGTTTTAACAGCAGCGCCACACACACATCACATCGACCATTGTCGCCCTTCTCTCTACGTCATCCTGTTACATCGTACCTGCAGACATAACTAGTCATCATTCTATTACATCTCCCCCTTTTACAAATTCGTTTGAATGTTGGAACAACAGTGTTGCTTCAAATATGCATGTTACTTGCATGCATGTGAAGCATACCATTTCCCTTCCATATGTTGAACATACACAGTCACATATTCTAACTAAGAATAATTAAATTTTGTTACCAGAACTCTATGCAGTGCTGTAAACTACATTCACCATCTCTTAACATTTCTCAAACTAATCCTACTATGCATTTCTGTCTCTTATCTTTCCTTTCCATTTATAGGTCCAGGATTTGTGGTGGTCTGCTAATCCTGCCAGACCTGGTTTGTATCAGTCCAAAATCAGTCCATCATTTTTTCCAGTGATTTATCAGCACTCTGTGTTGTTGGTAGTGTAGTATCGTGCTGTGGGGTATTTACAGATGTTGTTATTGGTGGTTTTCCCACTGGCACTTCTTGCAAGTGCCGTCTGTTGTGCTGTAACATACCCCCTTGCTCCGTCTCCAGCAGATACGACCGTGGTGTGACACTCCCCTTCATCACAGTTGCCTTTGTTAACAAGGATTTCTGAGTGTCCAGTTTGGTAAGGACCTGATCCCCTGGATACAGAAGAGGTAGGGTTTTCACACCATGACGCTGGTTGTAGTAATGAGCTTGTTCCCTTTTCTTGGCTGCATAAATTTCTCTGATTACTTTTGTGTTTGGCCATTTGGGTAACAGATTTCTGTCAAGGGTGGGTAAGGTTGTTCGAATCTTGCGACTCATTAAGAGTTCTGCTGGACTGGCACCTGTACTGCTGCACGGAGTGGATCTATAACACATAAGTGCCAGGAGTGGGTCTTTTTGCTTTAAGATTCTTTTGGCTATTTGTACAGCTCTTTCAGCATGCCCGTTCCCTTGTGGGTGATGTGGGCTGGAGGTTATGTGTTTGAAATCCAGCTCACGAGCCAGTTCTTTGAACTCTGAACTGGTGAATTGTGGCCCGTTGTCGCTGACCACCTCCTCAGCTATACCATAGCGGGCAAAAATGGCTTTCAGTTGTGTACTGGTAGTTGTGGGCATGTGTACTACCTCTAGAAAACGTGAGTAGTAGTCTGAAATTACTAGGTAGGCCTGTTTGTTGTGTTCGCACAGATCAATTCCGATCCTCTTCCATGGTCTTTCAGGAAGTGGCGTGGAAATCAGTGGTTCTCTGGGCTGAGCTCATCTCATTTCTTGGCAGGAGTGACAAGACAAGACTTTAAGTTTAATTTGGGACGATATGCCAGGCCACCACACAGAGGTGTTTGCTCTTTCCCGGCATTTGCTCAGACCCTGGTGCCCGTCATGTATGCGATCTATGATCTCAGCCCTCAGGTTTTTGGGTATAACCATTCTGTTGCCCCTGGTGACAATCCCTTCTTGAATTGACAGTTCATTTCTCATGGGGAAAAAGTCTCTGGCCAATGGGTGAACCCTGACTAGGTGTTCAGGCCAGCCAGACTGAATGTATGGCTTTCATTGCAGGCTTTCATCTTCAACAGTGCTAGACCTGATGATGGCCATCTTTTGCTTTGACGCTGGCATTCTGTCAATAATGGACGCCACATAGCACTCCACGTCTGAGTGGGTGTCGTTACAGTCCTGTACATCGTCTGAGGGGCTCTGGGACAGAGCATCAGCTACTATGAGAGTTTCCCGGGTGCGTATTCTGCAGTGGGGTTGAATCGCATCATTCTCATCAGCAGCCTTTGACAACGAAGTGGAACCACATCCAAATCTTTGGCATTTATTAGTGGTACCAATGGTTTGTGGTCACTGATCAGCTTGAACTCACTTAGACCATACAAGTACTTTTCAAATCGTTCACATGACCAGACAGCGGCCAAACACTCTTTTTCTATTTGAGCGTACCTGATTTCAGCTTCACTCAGTTGTCTGGAGCAATAAGCCACTGGTCTCCAGTCCTTGTCATGTTGCTGCATCAGTACGCCACCAATTCCATAGCTGCTTGTGTTTGCCGACACCATGGTTGGTTTTCTTGCATCATAAAATGCCAATGTGGGTGAGGACACAAGGAGCCTTTTTATCTCCTGAAAAGCTGCTTGTTGGACTGGACCCCATGTCCATGTTGATTTGACTTTCAGCAGAACATAGAGTGGCTTTCCCACGTTTGCTAAATTGGGGATGTACTTTCCCAGGTAATTTACCATCCCGAGAACTCTTTTTAACCCCTGGGTGTTGTCAGGAGGAGGCAGTTTGTTAATAGCCGATACTTTGGCTGGGTCTGGACCCACTCCGTCCGCACTTATTTCATGGCCCAGGAAGTGTAGGTTCTCTTGCCTCATCCTACACTTTCCTGTGTTCAACCTCAGGCCCGCTGACTGTAGTCGTTTCATTACCGACTGTAGTCTCTGGTCATGCTCTGCCATGTCCCTTCCATGGACTATAATGTCATCCATATAGACCTCCACTCCTCATCATTTCCTTTGGAAAATTTCAGGAGCGCTGGAAATTCCAAAAGGTAGGCGGTACCTGGCGAAAGGAGTGATAAAGGTTGTTAATTTTTGACTGACTTTATCCAGCGGTATTTGCCAGAACCCTGCAGTGGAGGTCTTTTCAGGAGATAATGCACATATGCACATTGCCTCTTGCACATCCCTGTGTATCTTAATATTTAAGACTACAGTTTACTCTCATGCACATTATTTTCCATTCTATATTTAATTCTACAGGATACATCTTTTTTTTATATATTTTATTCTTATATTTTTATTGTTTACTTTTATTTAATTCTTTCATAGCTATAGTTATGTATATTTTCATCTGTGTTGTATTCTTTAATAATTGCACTGTCCATGGAGCGGACCTGACTCTCATTTCACTGCTGGTTATATATGCTCTATATAATTGTGCATGTGACAAATAAAAATCTTGAATCTTGAAGCTGCGTCGAGTGTGGAAAACACTGTTGCACCATTCAGCTTTGCTGTAATTTCCTCTGCGGTGGGTAAGACAAACCTTTCTCTCCTCACAGATTTGTTTAGCTTCCTGAGGTCGACACATATGCGCACCTGCCCGAACTTCTTGGGAGCTGGCACTATCGGTGCACACCATTCTGTGGGCTCTGTTACTTTCTCTATAACGCCCTCAGCTTTCATCCTATCGAGTTCCTCCTTCACCGTCTTCATGAGGGGAATTGGGATTCTGCGTGCAGCATACACTGCATAGGGATGTGCATTTTCTTGTAAAGAAATCTTCACTGGCTGTGTTTTAAGTAAGCCCACCTCCATTACGGCACTGTAATGGAGGTACACCTCTTGAATTCTTTTCACCAGTCCCATCTGCTCAGCAACTGATCGGCTAAGTAGGTTGTTAGTGGTCTCTCCTCTGATAACAAACACTTTGAATGAGTACTGGTTATTTTTTAATTCTGTGTGTGCTGTAAACTGGCCGATACAGTTCAGACGTCCGCCTGGGCTATTAAGCACAGTCTTAGCAGTGAGCGGTCTTTTCTCAGGCTTGGGCATTTTAAACGCTGCTTCAGTCATAATGCACACATCTGCACCGGTGTCAATTTTAAAGCTAACCGGTGTGCTACCAATCTCTAGTTGCACAGTCCATTCATTATGAAGTGAAGTGAAGTGACATGTGGCCAAGTATGGTGACCCATACTCAGAATTTGTGCTCTGCATTTAACCCATCCAAGTGCGCACACACCCGGAGCAGTGGGCAGCCATTGCTGCGGCGCCCGGGGAGCAGTTGGGGGTACGGTGCCGCAAGGGTCTCACCTCAGTCAAGGGTCTCACCTCAGTCGTGGTAATGAGGGTGGAGAGAGCGCTGGATATTCACTCCCCTCACCGACAATCCCTGTCGGACCTGAGACTCGAACCCATGACCTTTGGGTTACAAGTCTGACTCTCTATCCATTAGGCCACGACTGCCACGACTGCCTTATGTGAAGTTGTGCTATTGACTGAGCCCAGAAAGTGATAATCATACTGTTCACAGTCTCTTACTTCACTCACCAATTTGCTTTTGCACATCTTTTCCCAGTGTCCTGATTTCCTACATCTGTTGCATGTGGATTTCAGTGCTGGACAGTCTGATTTTTTGTGCATTTCCTTTCCACATCTGCCGCATATTTTCTCTCTTTCATTGTCTCTGGAACGGTGTTTGAACTTTGGCCCTGGAGCGTGTTGCCGCCGTTGTGCGTGTCGTTTGTGTGCTACCTCTTGAATAGCGCATGCAGCCTCTCCTTGCACACTAACTTGAGCTTTCACCTCCTCCGACTGGCGGGTCTCTTGCACCGTCATTTCGAGCGTGAGGTTTGGGATAAGCTGCAACTTGCGTGACAGTTCCTTGTCCTGGATTCCCACCACGATTCGGTCTCTAATGTGTTCCTCACGGGTGGACCCGAACTCGCAGTGCTCGGCCAGTTCATAAAGGGAGCGGATGAAAGACTCCGCTCTCTCCCCTGGGCATTGAACGCTCTGATAGAAGCAAGCTCTTTCGTGTATTACGTTGCGCTTTGGTATGAAGTACGAATCAAACTTTTTGAGGACCAGTTCGTAGTTCTTATCATCTCCCTCCGCGTCAAAGGACTGAATGAACTCAAAATATTCTCCGCTTCGCCCCCCAAGGCATAGATAAGGGTGCTTACTTGTACACTGCCGTCTTCTTTATCCAGTTTTGTCGCCGTTCTGTAACGTGTAAACTGCTTTTTCCAGTCGGTCCATTCTGCTGGTCTCTCAAAGCAAAAGCTTTCTGGTGGGTTAAACTTCGCCATCCCGACGATCGGCACTCTGACACCATGTAATAAACCCTTGTATGGTTTAGAAGAATGCAATGTCCAGCCCTGATTGTGTTCTTTGAACTCTTTACTGAGTCTTTAGTGAACTCGTTTAACAACTGTTTTAACAGCAGCGCCACACACACATCACATCGACCATTGTCACCCTCTCTCTACGTCATCCTGTTACGTCGTACCTGCAGACATAACTAATCATCATTCTATTACAGACTGTAGACGCTTGGGTTTCAACTGGAGATGCCCCAGGTAAACGTAACTTTAACCATGCACATAGAAGGCGGCTATAGGCAGTCCCTCCAGGATTTCGCAATATTTTTTTGTGATTTTTGCGATCAAAATGACCGATTTTGTGGTGTTAATTTCCAGAAATTCGCGAATTAGAATACCATATTTACCATGTATTATGTTAGATGCACAATAGTCATACATGGCAATTGAAGAAACAAAATGCACAAATCTTGTTTATTGTGGTATCTTGCCAAAAAAGGCTAGTCCTGTGGTGTACTGTATCTAGCTTTAATAACATGATCACTTACAGTGGGAAATGTGACCAAAATCTTACAGGTAAGCCACAGCAATGAGCAAATGCCTAATAATATAAGTAAAAAGTTCTCAAGTAAATAAGTAATCAAGTAATACAGTCAGCAATAAAATAAGATTAAAAACTATTTACAATAGGACAAATAAATACAACATAAAGATACAGATACAAACAGTGCTTTAAGTTTAAGTACTGTTTGTTTTTCTCCTGTTGTTGTTTGATTAATATTAACGAGACAGACAGAGGCGGGTATATATTAGGTTGCTTTCACTTTGAGACCTACTGTAATGAGCGGATCCAACACTGACATACGTCCCAAATTTTTTCACTCAAGACGTAAACACCAAGATGGACATTTAGGCATAATTATGTGTATCTGACCGTTCAAGGGCAATAAGCTTTGAAATATAACACATTTCGGTATGCACGCGCGAGCGCTGACAGGTGGCATCGTGTGAGTGTTTAAATTGAGATTGCGGTCTTTTAAACGATTAATTTTGCAGTTCCTATGGATGAAGGGCCCCTCAAGAGGTAAAGCCCCCAGGGGCCCCTTATAGTCTTAATATGGCCCTGCCTGTAAATCCTGCATTAATTTTTCATATGGTATTTTTGTAGGTTATGTATTCAGTTCGAAAAAAAAAATAAAATGCAATATGCTCTTTAATGATAAAGGAAATCACTTGTGGTGTATTGGGATAATGTGTTTTTGTAAGTGCCTAATTCATGGGTTTCATTCATTGGTGAATATCACATGACATGACTTAAATACTAGCTCCTAGTTATGGGAACCAATGAATGCAACACATGAATTACACGTTATCCCAATACACCACATCACTTGTTAACAATGTTGCCAGCAGATCGTTGTAACACTTTTTTCCCCCCAGAACACATATAATTTATTATGATAACAAACATGCACATTCACAAAAGAATATCAAATAAAACATGTAATGTAATTGTTTGTTGTGCAACCTGAAGTCAAAAGCAGCTCACATTTAATAAATGACCACATTATGTTGTTTATGATATAAGTGAAGGCATCCCTTAGTAGGCGGCAAATTTAGTAGTTTGTGTTTTTGGCCATTTAACATTTGGGTAGGGGTGAATTACTCACATGAGGAGATTCTTAAACCCTCCCAAAGACATCCGAGAAAGAGTGAGTAATAATGTGGTTTCCGTTGATTTTGCAAATTATGTTGAGGAAGAGGGTCAGTCTAGACTCCAGGATCAGCAGTTAAACTTTTAATCAATTAAAGGGTTAGTTCACCCAAAAATGTAATATCTGTCATTAATTTATTTTAGTCACGTTATCTTTAAATGACATTGGTGTCGTCTCTCATCGTTTCATCTTAGTCATAGAAAAAAAAGGTAATCAACAAACATTTTTCGTCATAGTTTTCGTTAACGAAATTAACACGGCTGTCAAGGAACAAGAAAAAAGAGAGGGAAATGATCCGCATTCATCTTCTTAGATATTTGTCTTCTTACCTCTAATAAATGTAAACAGATTAACATAAAATGACTGTACCTGAAGGGAAGGGAGGCAGATCTCAAGGGAGATCTGATAATACTTTAAGGGTCCACAATAAACACACACTAATTAATGATTAACTTAACATTTAGGCTAGTAAGGGCATCTTAGCCATTATTTAAAATGTATTAAACATTTGAAGGATTCACATTCATGCCATAAATATTAAGTTAGTAATTAATGATTAACTGAATATACAGTAAACACCTTTTAGCCATTATTTAAACTTAAAAAAACTTTTTAAATTCGCACATTCGGACATCCGTATTCAATAGCCTTGTTAATCACACTACATTGGACATTCAGTGGACATTCACAAGTAAATATGCCATTAAAACAATACTTGCCTATTTTGATCGACTGTGAAAAATGTTATAAGTTGACAATCGTTGGTTGTCAATAACATGTAGCTGCTTAAAATGCGCAAACATTAATTTATTGCACATTTATTGGAAAGTCTGAATTTATCAGAAGTCCGAATGTGCGAATATAAAACCAACTTTACCCAAGTAAAGAAAGACAGGGAGAAAAACCCAGCCTTGCAAAACACAATAATTAGCATTTTGATTCAGAAATATTCATAAATCATAAATATCTCAAATTAACATATTAATCATTAATTAATAAACCATTATTAAACACACTGACACTCATCATTCTTTGTCTCATTTCATGACACAATTATCATGTTTACTTGCGTTAGCTTGAGCCCATGTGCTAATCAGTTCAGCTCGCGCTGTGTGCGCGCGGCCTACTCAAAACTCTGCTCAGAATTAATCATTTTAGAAACTTCGCATTTCACTTCTGGAAACTTCTGGAATTTCACTCACTCAAAAGAAATAGAATCATATATTTACACAAGAAAGATTACTCGCAGTGCTTCAAAACTCTGGGATCCGCTCCGTCTCTAACCGTTAGGGGCCGTTCACTGGGCGCGTCTTTGCGTCTAAAGGCCCTTTCACACAGGACGCGGTATGCGCTGCGCTATGAAACCCATTTGTTTCAATGGCTTGCGCCATGCGAGGACTGCGTCGACCAAAGCGCAGACGCAGCGGAGCGCAGCTTGCGCACACGCCGCGGTCAAAGTTCAAAATAGTTCAACTTTTGCCGCTGCGCTCTGTGACGATTACCCTCGTGACCAATAGCAACGGGGCATCCAAACAATCGGAAAGCAAAATGGATGAACAGCTATTTACTGTGTTGGAATTTCCAGAGCTATATAATACAAGTTTGCTGGTCGTATAGAGACATCAGGAGAAAAGCTGTGTCATGAAGACATGACAGACACTGTCAAGAGCTGCTATTTCTTCTTCTTACAAGCAGGGCTATTGCTATTGCTCACTTCTTAGCACGGGACATATACTTTGCTGCTGACCGAAAGGTGGAACAACAATCAAACGATTAGATGTATAGAACTCACGAAACAAGTTTGTACCACCGAAAGGTTCTCAGAGTTTTTATATGTTTTCGTATTTCCCATTAATTTCCAATGGCGGTCATTTTTAACCGTGAAGGAGCCAAGTGTGACTTTTTTCCTGACCCTTTAACATATCTGAATCATGTCCATGATTTTTGTGTTCACATAGCTAATGCAACTAAAGTCACCAACTGATGTACTATGTTTTATACACATCTTAAGAGATATGGTGGACATTCGTAGGCCTATTATGTTTGCATTATTTTCCTGTTTTTACATCATGAAAATCTATAAGACTTTAGTTATATGTGGGATATATATGACACATAGGATTGAAAATACATAAATAGTATGCAATTTATATATGCGGTTTTTGCAGCATATATGTCCCTTATAATATTCTGTTGGAACATATAAGAATCACAGATGTTTTTAACAAAACTTTTCCATATGGGTGTATGTATATATACTGCTTGTATGTTGGGAGATCTCAGGGCGTGACGTCTCTTAGACCCCATCTCTGTCTCACCTAATGGTAGCCTCTAACTGCAGTATTTGGCTGGCAGCAAATGAGTCCTCACATCATAGAAGTACAACAATGATAGAATTTGGATGTGTCTACTACTTTACATGGGCACTTCCTGAAATGTTGATTTTCTGGTGGTTCTGTTTACACAACTGCTAAGTAAATGTAAGTCTTCTGGACTGAAATCAGCATCCTTATTTACCAAACCAAAGGGTATTATGGGGGAAAACCACGGCATGATGACTGAACACCCTGCAGATCAGGAGATGTCACATTACGTCACAGCTGCATTTCTCAAAAGAATCTCTGTCTCAGTAAACGAAGGTTCACACATATTAGCCTATGTTTACTTCTATGCATTTATAATTACACACACAGACTTTGACAAGAGGCTTCTGACAAATTCTGAGAAAAAAAGTCAGAATTGTGAGATAAATTAATTAGCCTACCTTTTTTTTTTATTTCATGGCGGAAACAAGCTTCCATACGCCTGCAAAAACAACAATAGCATTCTTTAAAGCCACTTAATGAAATTAAAGACAAAGGAAATCACAAGTTAAAAATGTTGCCAGCAGATCATTCTAACATTTCCCCCCCAGAACACATTAAATTATGATAACAGACATGCATATTCATAAAACTGCATCAAATAAAACATGAACATGTAATTGTTTGGTTGTGCAACCTGAACTCAAGATTTACATTTAAATGACCACATTATTACTCAAATAAGGAGATGCTTAAATCCTGCCAGACCCGAGTAATAACTGATCATGTGGAAAGTTTCCATTGATCTTGTAAGGATGTGAAGGAAGGGGGCTGCTCAAGGGTCCAGGGTTATATATAGCACAAGCAGCATCAGTACCTCACCATCATCTTCACTCTCGCCTCTGAAGACTCACACATCAACCCTGAACCTTCAGCATCAATGGTCGGTAAAATTCAGATTTGTAATATTAAAGGGATAGTTCACCTAAAAATGAAAATTCTGTCATCATTTACTCATCCTTATGTTGTTCCAAATCTGTATGAGTTTCTTTCATTTGTTGACCTCAAGAGAAGATATTTTGAAGAATGTTGGTATAATGGGACAGATGACGGTAGCACAACCCTTTCACACCTTCTTAATTCTTTCCTGAAGAAGGCAAATTTATTAAGTGTTAACTTAATGAAGTCTAACTAAAGTTTTAGGAAATTAATTTAAGAAAGATCATTTTAAGCTCATTTTATTTTCTGTTCATTGTGGATGACTAACTTTTATCACACATCATTTGTGTTGTACACAGAGCAGCAAAACAAAAGATGTTTTCTGTGCTGCAAAGTTAAATTAAAGTATTTTAAATTCAAGTTTCCCCTGCCATTATATTATAAAACCACGCCTGCCTAGCTCGACGTGACCAAGCTAGCTCAGGCTAAGAATCTATCTATCTATTTTAGGGTGTTTTCACACCTGAGCATTTGTTTCAGAACCTGGTGCATTTTCTCCCTTGGCTCGGTTTGTTTAGGCATATGTGAATATGGCAATTGCACTCAGACCCACACTAAAACAATCGCTCCAAGATCATCTGAACAAGGTGGTCTTGGGCCTATTGCAAACGAACTCTGGGGCGGTTCACTTAAAACGTTGTGTAATCACGCTTCTCTGAGCAAAAACGCTGTCCCGACGCCTTGATTCCTGCTCTAGCTGCATTATGTAAGCAATAAGGTACGAGAGGCTGTGCTGTATTTTGAATAAGTCACGGCTGAAGGGCACTAACCTCGAGTACCTTATTGCTATATATAAAACGGTTACTACACAATTCAAATATTATAGCCAAAAATATGTATCAATGCAACTTTCATGTAGTAAACTTTCACTAAAAGCCTTCCTTTCACCAGACAAATAGTCCCTGACTGTGAACAGCAACAGAAGTTACATTGTTACGCCATTAGATGTTGGCAAAGACTGTCTTTATGAGAGTGTTTATGAGTAGTGAAGACTTTTACATTGAAAAGACTGAATTGTTGTGAACACGGTACAAGACGCAACTGATAATGCTTTGACTAATGCTGTCAGTCACGGGAAAACCCCTTAACTGTTAAAAGGACAAGATAATACATTGAACATTTAAACAGATTTTTTATTATGAACATAGGATTGACCTGAAGGAAAATGCTAAATCTGAATGAAGGTAATAAACTCGCTCACTCGATCTCTTTCTCAAAATGCTTCAATGAACAATATCAACTGAGAAACAGTTTACGTAGGTAAGAGTGTTGTGCAGTGACAGAACCGTTGGGTGAAGCAGTCATAGCCGTGTTTTATCGTGAATAAAACACAGCTATTGACCAATCAGAATCAAGGACAGGATCTAACCGTTTTATAAAACATTCATATTGGCTATAGTGTTTGCTTGTATCTCGACACAGTTTAGACAGCGCTGGGAGATACAGAGAGATCGCGCTTGAATTAGTGAATTGAATTGAATTGAATTGAAGTGACATGTGGCCAAGTATGGTGACCCATACTCGGAATTTGTGCTCTGCATTTAACCCATCCAAGTGCGCACACACACAGCAGTGAACACACACACCCGGAGCAGTGGGCAGCCATTGCTGCGGCGCCCGGGGAGCAGTTGGGGGTACGGTGCCTTGCTCAAGGGTCTCACCTCAGTCGTGGTATTGAGGGTGGGGAGAGCGCTGGACATTCACTCCCCTCACCGACAATCCCTGCCGGACCTGAGATTCGAACCCATGACCTTTGGGTTACAAGTCCGACTCTCTATCCATTAGGCCACGACTGCCCCCGCACGACTGACTGTATGAATGTAGTAGCCTACATAATTTAGCAGTGGGAATGATGGCTACATTTGTATAGTGTTTGCGTGTGTCTCGACAGTAGGTACTAAACAAGCCACAATATGTGCATGAAGCGAACTTGTCAATCATTTTAATAGATGACGCAGAGCAAACTCTGACTAATAAGAGGACAGATGTACACGCATGTGACTTGCATAACTGAAATATTGCATTGTGAAAGCAAACCGAACCAAGTGTCAGGGAGTCTACACAGCCACCACCATCTCCACCCACAATCATCAGATCCCAATCACCTGACTTCTAATCACTTGCACCTGTCATCAATCACTCACCAGCACTATAAAGCAGCACTTCTCCCTTTCACTTACTGTCGGGTCTCTACCTTACCTGGTCGATACTCACCTGATCCATACTCACCTGATCCATACTCACCTGATCCATACTCACCTGATCCATACTCACCTGATCCATACTCACATGATCCATACTCACATGATCCATACTCACATGATCCTTGGAGTCCCCTCTGCCTTCACTAACAATTGTCATCAGCCTCTTCAGCTCTGCTCCATGCCCTGGAATAGAGAAAGACTTCAGTATACAGATAAGACATTATCAAAGACTTTCCATCAATACGTTTGCTTACCTGGATTCTCCTTCGTTTGTGTTGATCTTCTGATGTTTACAATAAACCTGCCATATTACCTTTACTTACCTCTGTCCGTGTATTACCGTGTATTACCGTGTATACCTGCTGACACCAAGAAGAAAATGCAACATTGTAACAAATATGTCCATGAACTTCCATTAAAACACATCCAACAGCACTTTTTGTCCACAAAAGCATTAAATCCATGAAATATTGATATATTGCCCATTGTTTGCATCACATTTCTTCTGAACGATATCTGGTCTCCATCATTGTTCTTCAAGAAATTATGCAATCTGAGCAAGATTTGTTGTAAAACTGTATATGATTGTATACATTAGACTCTCGCAAATGAGCCCGCGTCCAAAGTATTATTTTTCAAAATAGTGCAGCAGTTTTAGTTACAATATCCAAGCAGTGTCTTTCACATCACCTCTGTCACTTCATACAGCCCATTGAACCAGGAAGTTATGACTTATCATTAAATGTTCCCGATCGCCAAGATGAACTTAAAAACATAACATATGAACAGGGAAATACTTCAGTTAGAGTTTTATTCATTAGAATTTTTAGGGGTGCCAATAATTGGGGAATACATATATTTCAGAAACAATATTTGTTTTATAAGAATTTTTTTCTTTTAACTATTTGACTTCCATTAATGGTTAGATTTTTGTGAATGTTTTGAATAAAAGATTAACAAATTTTCACTGTCAGTTTTGCTCATATTTACCCAGGGTGCACATATTTGTGACTGTGGAGCCCACTGTGTCATTAAAGACAAAAAAAAACCTCTAACAATGTTGTCAGCAGCTCGTTGTGAAAAATGTTTTTCCAGAAGTTCCAAAAGTTGTGTGGAAACTTTGGAATTTTGGAAATTAAATGAGAAACAAATATTTTCCAATCAAACAACAACTGTAAAACACGCTAAGAATGACAGACAACATATTATTCATAAATGAGCACTTACCTGTGGTTTACTAAAAAAGGGAGTGAAGACATTCTTTATATGAAGGTGGCAAATGATTTACCCTCAGAAGTATGTTTGTGTTTGTGTTTTTTGGCCATTTGACATTTGGGAGAGCGATGAATTACTCACACAAGAAGCTTAAACCTTGCCAAAGAGTGAGAGGTTATGTGAACAATTTCTATTAATCTTGTGATGAAGAGGGCCAGCCCAGGGTCCAGGATTATAAATAGCATCTACATCACTTACATCTTCACTCTCACCTCTGAAGAAGTCTCAAACATCATCCCTGGACCTTCAGTATCAACGGTCAGTAATATTCAAATTTGAATACTTTACATGATCACCCTGTTTTTCATTCAGTTTGTGTTAGAGGTACACTACCAGTCAAAAGTTTTTGAACGGTAACATTTTTTTATGTTTTTAAAAGAAGTCTCTTCTGCTCATCAAGGCTTCATTTATTTAATCCAAAATATCAGCAAAAACAATAATATTGTGAAATATTTTTGAAATTTAAAATAACTGTTTTCTATTTGTATATATTTTAAAATGCAATTTATTTGTTAAAATGAAATTAATTGTACACAACTGTTTTCATCATTGATAATAATAATGTTTCTTGAGCGTCAAATCAACATAATTTCTAAAGGATCATGTGACACTAAAGACTGAAGTAATGATGCTGATCACAGGAATAAATTGCATTTTAACATATATTCGAATAGAAATGAAAGAAATTTTAAATTGTAAAAATATTTAATTATATTACTGTCTTTGCTGTATTTTGGATTAAATAAATGAAGCCTTGGTGAGCAGATGAAACCTCTTTTTAAAAACATTGAAAATCTTACCGTTAAAAAATTTTTGACCAGTATTTATTTACTCTAAATAATAAAGACTCTTTTTCATTGGCATTGATGGTCTCATGAAAAACCTTTAACATCCATTGAGTCTTTCTATTGCACAAAAGGTTATTTATAGTGGAAAAGGGTTCTTCAGATTATTAAAATATTCATCACACTAAGAAAAAAATGGTTCTTTTTAGAATTGAAGGCTTCAGATGCAAAAGCCTCTAAGGGCTGTCTGAAATTTCTTCAAAATTAGCATTTTTATCATGCTTGTTTGTTTAGGTTCAGTTATTTCACTTTAATGGCAATTAATAGGTCCTTTTCATTGCCATTAAAGTGAAATAACTGAACATAAACATACAAGCTTGATAAAAATGCGACAAAAAAGACACTTAGAGACTTTTGAAGTGAAGTGAAGTGTGAAGTGAAGTGACATGTGGCCAAGTATGGTGACCCATACTCGGAATTTGTGCTCTGCATTTAACCCATCCAAGTGCACACACACAGCAGTGAACACACACACACCGTGAACACACACCCGGAGCAGTGGGCAGCCATTGCTGCGGCGCCCGGGGAGCAGTTGGGGGTACGGTGCCTTGCTCAAGGGTCTCACCTCAGTCGTGGTATTGAGGGTGGGGAGAGCGCTGGACATTCACTCCCCTCACCGACAATCCCTGCCGGACCTGAGACTCGAACCCATGACCTTTGGGTTACAAGTCCGACTCTCTATCCATTAGGCCACGACTGCCCCTTGCGTCTGAAGTCGTCACACTAAGTCGTCAATTGTTCTCTGAAAGGTTCTTGTTGAAATTACTTGTACTTGTTCAGTACTTGTTGAAATTGAGCCTTGACTCAATGGATGCATCTAAACCAAAATTAAAATGATCCCTTTGCCAGTATGTTTGATCAGGCTCCAGTCCACCAGAGGGAGCTCTCACCTGAATATTGAATTATGTCACTTCATGTTCTTGCCATATCAGTTCCTATCTTGTCATTTCCTGTTACCCCGTATTTAAGCCATGTGTTATCACTGCCACATTGCGAAGTATTGCCAGTTCGTAGTGATGGAAAAATTAAAGTCAGTTGACAGTGCAGATGTTTCGTTACATTACAATTCACTGTTTTACTAAGCGTTCTTCCATGCCTCTGTTGTTGATTACTTTTGTGACCATTGTTTTTGTTTTTGACTAGGGATGAAGAAATGAAGCCTCTCATTAAATATATTTTTTGTGTTCCTCTTTGCTCAAATAGCAAAAGAAAAAGTCCACAACAGTCACAGTGTTTTCACAACTTTCAAAAAGAGGAAAAAATATAGAGAGGTTGAAAACGGGAGTCAGAGGAGAGAAATATTTCTTTTTCGTTGATCACGTTTCTTTGAAAACAATATGCGCTCTGGTACGAAGCTTCATGAGAAATTGCTTTGCGAACATGCTAATAAAATTGATTTTTTTTTAGGATGCACAAGATGCTGTCTTTTCCTCCACAGAGTTGCTGAATGTTGTGCTTGCAATAAGTGTTGATGTATCATCAGTCTTGTTTGGAAAAGATGATATTGTGTTTTAAGTTGTTGTTTCATTTCTTATATCTCCATGTGTTCTCTCTATATCTACCTCTGTTCTCCATAGGAATAATACATTCTGTCTGGAGACTGTGCTGAATACATTCACACAATCAGGTTGCTGTTGTGACACTTGATGGTTAGCATTGGAGAAGCGGCATTCATCAACCTTCCGTAGATGATCCTGGTATCCTCTCAGTATTAGGTGCCAGGTCCATTGCAACTCCTTCTCTTCCTGACACCTCATCGGCAGTAGTTCGGTACTTCTGACCTCGCTGCTTTACTCCAGGACCAGGACACATCATCCTCTCCAGAATTCGTGCATTGCCAAATCCTCCTTTGAAACCCCTCTCACGGTTCTGGTTTTGTGATAAATTTCCACATTGTGACTGTGATCAAAACAACATCTATTGATATTCATTTCCCACTAATTGAAGAAAATGAGTTACTTTCTTATCGTCACCATCATTATCTTCATCGTCCCTATGGGTCGATCTCATGATGAATGCCTGAACCAAGTCTGTGAACATTCCCAACCTTTGAATACCACTCAGGCGGCACACCAGGATAACCTGTGGTGGAGATTGCTCAACCACACTGTACATGAATGGTTAAGGTGTTGTTATATTGGCTATCTCTCAACCCCACTGACCTTCACGTATATACCAGATATAGGCCACAACACGACTGATGTGATCGAACATGTGTGTGTGTGTGTGTGTGTACGGGTGTGTGTGTGTGTGTGTGTGTGTGTGAGAGAGAGAGTATGAGTGTCTCGTTTTCTGTGATGGGTAGGTTTAGAGTTAGCAGATAAAATATACAGTTTAATACAGTATAAAAATCACTATGTCTATGGAAAGTCCCCATAAACATGGAAAACCAACGTGTATACTTGTTTTGGCTATGAGGACCAATGTGAAATGCTTTTACAACCCATTAGAGAGGACATTTGACTGTTCCTCACTAGTTAAAAAGGCTTATAAATCAACCAAAAGATGTTTTTATTTAAATCTAGTGATGGTTACATGGTTCTGTGATGGGTAGGTTTAGGAGTAGGGGTTGGGTTAGGTGATAGAAAATATCATTGACCTGAAATAAAATCAATGGAAATCTATGCAATGTCCTCACTAAGATAGGAAAACAAACGTGTGTGTGTGTGTGTGAGAGAGAGGGAGAGAGAGAGAGAAATACAGAGGGTACAAAGAAACGTAATGACTGTATAACATCAGATTGATCAGAGTTGCTCAAGAAAAAGGGAGACAGATGGCATAATTTTACATTATATGTGACACTTTAAATAAAGGCATTACCATGGTAGAGACTCACATTACTGTAAGTCACCCTTATAAAGGTCAACTACTGTATAGATTTAGTCATATGGTACAGTGAGATAATTTACTGTACTGGCAGAAAACTACACAAAACCTCATGATTGTGTAATACTTAACACTGTTTGATAATACAATGAATAAATACTATTACAAACATTCTGGATTTTATGTCAATTATGTAATTTATTGTAAGTGTATTTTCTAACATGGCATCTGTAGCCTGTGTAACTGTAATTATTTCAGCAACAAGGGTGATTTAAAACATGTATTGTTTGCTATTAAATTAACTTGTTGTTAAAAGTACTAAATTGAAAGATCATACTGTTGTGTTTCAATGATTAAACCAAATGTTCTCATTACAGATAATGATCTTGTGTTTTGAAACAGTGATTATGAAGAATGAAAATATGTACAACTAATGAAAACATAAGATCAGGTTTTAAAAGAAAGGGCTGTGTTACAAGTGTGATCAGTTTGGAGTTTTGTATAAGAGTTTTGAAAATGTACACCTTGTGAAAATAGTACCAAAGAAATTAAAAAAGACAAAACAAAAACTGTAACATACATTGCTTTGGTGAGAAGTAAATTTAATGATGTCATTGTGTGTGTGTGTGTGTGTGTGTGTGTGTGAGAGAGAGAGAGAGAGAGAGAGAAATAATATCAGTATATGCTCAATATATTTTATTTGGTCCATCACTGCAGTCATGCTATCATTTGTTTACTAACAAAGTTGTCATATCAGCATATACAACAATGTCACAATTGTAATGTATTAACTACATTTGTAGAAATTATTTAGCTTTTTTCAATCTTTCACCGCTCCTCTGAATGAACAATAATTCATGAATAATAATTCTGGAAATTAAAGGTGCCCTAGATTTAAAAATTAAATTTTCCTCAGTATAGTTGAATAACAAGAGTTCAGTAGATGGAAATGACATACAGTGAGTCTCAAACACCATTGTTTCCTCCTTCTTATATAAATCTCATTTGTCTAAAAGACCTCCAAAGAACAGGCGAATCACAACATAACACTGACGTACGTAACAGTCGGGATCATTAATATGTACGCCCCCAATATTTGCATATGCCAGCTCGTGTTCAAGGCATTAGACAAGCCAGTATTAATGTCTGGATCTGTGCACAGCTGAATCATCAGACTAGGTAAGCAAGCAAGAACAATAGCGAAAAATGGCAGATGGAGCGATAATAACTGACATGATTCATGATAACATTGTAAGGCTTGATTTTCCTGTTAAATCAAGCATCCTGCAATAAAGCAATAAAATTTGCATAGAGAAGAAAATCTCAAAGAAGTGGAAATTGACAANGTTAAAGTTACCATTGTTTCTTACTGTATTCACGGAGACAAGACTGTCGTTATTTTCATTTTTAAACACTTGCAGTCTGTATAATTCATAAACACAACTTCATTCTTTATAAATCTCGCCAACAGTGTGTAATGTTAGCTTTAGCCCGTTAGCCATGGAGCACTATCAAACTCATTCAGAATCAAATGTAAACATGTAAACATGTAAAATAAATACTATACTTACGCGATTAGACATGCTGCATGATGAACACTTTGTAAAGATCCATTTTGAGGGTTATATTAGCTGTGTAAACTTTGTTTATGCTATTCAAGGCAAGCGCGAGCTCCGTGGGTGGGGAGCACGAGAATTTAAAGGGGCCGCAGCCTGAATAGGCACATATTTAATGATGCCCCAAAATAGGCAGGTAAAAAAATGAATTAAAAAAATCTATGGGGTATTTTGAGCTGAAACTTCACAGACACATTTAGAGGACACCTTAGACTTATATCTTTTGAAAACACGTTCTACATGTAGTAGGGCAGTCTAGGTACTGCCCTATTAAATGTGGTTGTCACCTGAATGACAGGTGCGACAGCCTATTGGCGGTCGTTCCGGGTGTATTTAAGGTGTAGTTTGTCACCTGGGTGCGCATCGTGCAATCATTGTTGTGTGTGGGTGTGTGTGCGCGCAGCTCTGCGGGAGGTATGTATCTAGCGGTTTGGCTAAAGTTGCTGCTAGCGTCTATGCACTATTTAAGTGTGTATATTTGTTATAGCCAGGTTATGGTCAGGATTGGTACGACGTTGCTGTTGGGTATACATTTTTACTATCACTTTTTATCAATTTAACACATCCGTGCTGAATAAAAGTATTAATTTCTTACAAATAAAGAAAGTAATTACTGACTCCAAACTTTTGAACAGTAGTGTATATTGCAAATATTACAAAAGATTTTCAAATAAATGTTGCTCTTTTTTAAAACTTTTTATTCATCAAAGAATCCTGAAAAAAGTATCACATTATAAAACAATAAAAATATCACGTTATAAAATATTAAGCAGCACAACATTTGTAATAAATCATTATATTAGAATGATTTCTGAAGGATCATGTGACACTGAAGACTGGATTTAATGATGCTGAAAATTCAGCTTTGATCACAGAAATAAATTATATTTTAAAGTATAATATAATAGAAACTATTATTTTAAGTTGTAGTAATATTTTACAATATTACTGTTTTTCTATATTTCTAATCAATTAAATGCAGGCTTGATGAGTAGAAGAGACTTCTTTTGAAAACATTAAAAATAGTAATGTTTCCAAACTTTTAGTGTAGGTCTACAGTGTATTTTCACCATATTTTCTTCTTGTTCAGTATGCAACACATAGCGGAAAATGGTGTGAATACTGCAACCTGATTATATTCACATGCTGAAGACACAAGATGAAATG
>RJVU01047928.1:218326-229493 GCA_003731715.1 Anabarilius grahami | reverse complement strand
ATATTTGGTCCAATATTTTTTTTTTCTTTAATGAAAAACATGGTAAGTTTTGCTGAATCCTAGTTTTTATTTGAACTTAACATATTGGATTTGTCAATGAAATATGTCTCTTCATTAGTGATGTTCTTATATTTAATTTAATATAGTGGCCTTGAAAACAAATGCATTCAACTTTGGGAAAATGTGTTAAACTGTATTTAAATAGTAGCACAACTGTATTGTGTGAGATTATGTAATTCAAAGTACAGTAGTCAACATTTGAAGTGAGTTCAGCAAAGTTGTCCTAAGACAAAGGTTTTAGGACAACTTTGATTAAAGGTTTATATCCGCTTTAAATGTTGACTATATTATACAAAGTATAAGTAATAACAAAGTGTATTGTTATTGACTGCAAAGTGTGTAATGTTTAACATTTGGAATAAGCCAAAGGTACTGAGCATACAGTATATACTATAATATATTTAGTGTATATTGCTTGTGTTTTCTGAAGACACTCGTAATTATTTTGTAATGTACTTAAATCACAAATAAAGTGTACTTATAACACAAAGTGTACTCATCACAGAAATAAAGTATACTTATAACACAAATAAAAGTATACTTATGACAGAAATAAAGTATACTTATAATACAACGTATATTATAACAAAAAATATACTTATAACACAAATTAAGTACACTTTAACCCTTCTATTATCATCAAAAACCAGTGAAGCCGGTTTACCAGTGGGGTCTATTTGACCCCAGCAATTAAAAACCTCCAGAATATAATTTTTTCAAATTTTTATGTATCAGGTACTTTGTTTCTTCATTGACTACTCAAATAGCTCTTTAAATAAAACAACACCCCCCTGAAAATTCTGTTTTTACTGTTATTTCTATTCCTTATGTTCTATTTTTATTATTCTTCTTTATGTAAAGCACTTTGAATTACCATTGTGTATGAAATGTGCTATACAAATAAAATTGCCTTGCCTTGATGTGATTAGTGAAATTATTCTAGATGATCACTTTTTACCTCAAACAGGTCCTTTTTGTTTGTTTGTTTGTTTTTGCCAATGAAGCGTTTTGTAAATACTGTATGTAAAATGCATCTGATCAACACCACAACTAAAGCAGCAAACTTTTAACAAGCAGTTCATCTAATGAGGGTTTCTGAGACTAGAACCCACTGCAGAGAACCACCAAACCTTTACCTTATCATTCAAGTGGGGGGCGGGGCCATTATAAATTGCCATTTTTGAAAGGTAATGCACCCCCTTGTGGTTGAGAGACAACATAAGAGAAAACACTAAGAATCTCATTCTGAGCAGGTTGTCTCAAAATTAGGATTCTCCTCATCTATGTTTTCATGAGAATTGATGACAGTGTTTCCTCGCAATATTTCAGGTATGGTTATGATAGGTTAGGGCCCTAAAGCAGATGAAAATTGTTTGTAGATGATAAAATTACATTTTATAATGACCTCAGTATTATCCAAAACAAATATGTGTAAAATATTTATATTTCTAATATGTTTTATACAGATAAATGAGCCTGGGGTCAAATTGACCCCAAGGGTCATCGATGTGTATAGGACTGTGTACAGGACACTGAAAATATGTCATCGTGAAAAATTTATGTTTACCTAGTTGTCCCCATTAAATGACGAAAAGTCATCAAATATGAAGCAAAAAAAAAGATATCAACCATATTTTTAGAGGCGTTAAACATTGCGTGGGGTCAAATAGACCCCAAAGATAATACGAGGTTTAATATCACTAATCAAGCATGTAATTAGTCCCTACACAGACATATACTTAAAGTGTACTAAGTATACTTGAAGTTGTTCCAATTTAGCACACAAAAGTATACTAAATATACTTAAAGTTGTATTTTAATACTACTTAATTTCAACTTAAATATACTTAGTACAAAATTAGTTGTTTCAAAATAGCACACTTTAAATGAACTAATCATTAACACACTTGAAATATACTAATAATCAGTCTTGCTGCAAGTATACTTAGCAAACTTTTTTTTCACTAGGGTACCCTTGAAGGTTTAACTTCCTCCACCCATTGAATAGCTAATAAAATTGCTATTAGCTCTATTGTAAAGACAGAAACATAATTAGTTAACCTTTTCTGAATGTTGATCTGTAAACTTTGGACATATACAGCTGCAGCAGAATTTCCTGATGTAGGAATCAGACCCATCTGTGAAGATATGGAGCATAGAAGAGTAATTTTGATCTAGGCATTGTTGAACAATAACCTCCTTAGGTATAGATTTCTCATTCTTGATCATCTTTTGTAGGTTAAAATCTACTTGAGGCATAGGAAGCAACCAAGGAGGAATATTCGGTATAACAACTGAGGGACTAACTGAGATTTCTGAAATACCCAAAATCGTAGCTTCTCTATTAGCTGTCCAAAACCAAAACTAATAATTTTATTATTCCCATATTCCCAGCAGTCCTTCAATATGTCCTTTACTGGATGTAACTCAGAATGCCCTTTTACATTTATCCAATAATTCATTGATAATTTCAATTTCCGTAAACTTACAGGCATTTCTCCCACCTCCACTTGTATGGCTGATATTGGGAAAGATCTGAAAGCTCCACTACATATTCTCAAAGATTGAGCCTGAATGTTTCTACTTTTTTAATCAAGGATATTGATGCAGATCCATAAATTACACACCCGTAGTCAATTGCTGACCTAATCAGTGCACTATATATTTTTTGTAAAGATATCCTACTAGCTCCCCATTCCATTCCTGTTAAACATCGTAGAATATTATTACTCTTTTTGCACTTATCTACCAACTTCTGTATATGCATCTTAAAAGTCAACCTGGAATCCATCCATATTCCTAGATATCTTATATCTTTAACTTGTTCAAGAACTTGTCCATATAACTTCACTTTTTTTTCAGGATTATGAATTCTCTTCGCAAAACAGACTTATTGAGTTTTAGTCACTGATAATCGAAAACTCCATTTCCAAGGTTAATCTTCTAACTCCTGACTGCTTTGTCGGACAAAATGGTGGATTCTGCATTCTGATTGGTTAGATCGCTTGTCAATCAAACTCCTGGCGACCAATGTTTTTTAGTGAACAAGAACACTCAGTTGCAAATAAACTAGATAAGCATGATTCATGAGCAGAATCTACATTTGCATTTGCAGAGTCTACATAATGAATTACAATTGACAAAGGACACATGCATGAATATTTTATTAGGCAAGTTTTATTTTATTATAAGTTTGTCCATAAGAAAATTACCTTAGAGCAGAAAATGCTCAGCGTGTTCCTTTGGTTTTTGAGTTGTGACATTTTGTGATGGGGTGCAGAGTACACATTTCTCTCCGTTAGTGAGAATATATATATTTTACTTTGTTCCTTGTGCCTTTTTATATGAATCAACTCAACACTTTGTACATGGATTGTAATTGAAAACTATATGTGGATTTTAATTCACTATATACCTGTATAAACAGACTTACTTGTCATCAAAATACTGGATCATTCTAGCAAGGGCGGCAGGGTTCACATCAGCTTGAATGCTTTGAACACACAGATGAAGCAGGCAGAGGGGCGATGAGACCCTTCAATGATGTCTGAAGTGAAAAACATCTCTCATTTCAGCACAAAACTTGAGCTAAATTCATGCAGGAGATAATTTGAAGGACCAGTATTTAAAAAAAGAAAAGAAAGTTTACTTATTGAGTTGAAACTTATCATTGTGATGACTTGAGTTATGAGGAAGATGATGCTTTTATTTTCAGAGCTGAAGCACAGTTGTTTCTCTTCTGATAGTGCTGATTATCACGAGGAAATGAAGCATATATAAAGACCCGAATGTAAGTTCATAATTTACAAATTCGATTAGTCCCTCTGGGCCAAATATTGTCCTGTCCTATCAAACCATACATCAATGGAAATATTATTTATTTAGCTTTCAGATGATGTATAAATCTCAATTTCAAAAAACTGACCCTTATATGGTCTCTTATGTTGACCCTTTTTTGTGGTGCAGGGTCTCTCTCTCTCTCTCTCTCTCTCTCTCTCTCTCTCTCTCTCACACACACACACACACACACGTTTGCTTCTCCCATTCACCACATATCTACATCTCCTCTACATTTTAACCTATTTTTGGCAATGTTATAAGGAGAATCCCTAATTCATTGTTTCTTTTTATTATCAATCTAGAACTCAATGTCTCCACTTAGTGGACTCTTTTTGCTTTTACTTTTAACTCGAAGTTCACAGACAGTGGACATTCATACTGTTGGTCATATTGTAAACTTCTTTGACTAAAAGTAATTATGCCAGATAATAGTGTAAATAATTAATAACATATTACCATTTAAATATAATATTAACAAAAAAGGAACTAAATGTTTCTCATATTTAACAGCTATCAGAATTTCAGTGCAGAAAATCATCCACAGAAACACGCCATAGCCATCAATATACATAAGAATCAATGTGAAAAGGATTTCTCGTCTACACATGACAACTTTCTAACTGAGAAGAAAGCTGACATGGAAAAGAATATTGAAAATAAGTTACATTTACAAAGGTAAAGATTTCATTGTATACAGATTTGTATACAAGATTTTCAGTATACAGGAGAGCGTCTCTTACTCACTTACTCACTGAAAACCTGTTGAATAAATGAAAGGAGGAGAGCTGTACTATCTTCTATACCTACAAATCTCCCTGTGTTAAATCCTGCCTTAATGAGTCGATCTCTTATAACAGTCTGGCCAGCCTGGAGAACTGGAGTTTAATGAAAGCTTTTAAAAAATCTTTTGAGCTGAACCTCTTCAGCTGTGTGAGTGAGAGTGAATGTCAGC
This sequence comes from Anabarilius grahami, assembly GCA_003731715.1. Taxonomy (NCBI): domain Eukaryota; kingdom Metazoa; phylum Chordata; class Actinopteri; order Cypriniformes; family Xenocyprididae; genus Anabarilius; species Anabarilius grahami. The sequence continues at coordinate 224,641 of RJVU01047928.1, read as the reverse complement.
CTTGTGAAGGTGAAGGAAACACTCCCCTCTTCTGGTACAGTTAGAAATAATCATAATTTTGGCATCTGTTGATATTTGGCAGGCAGCAGATGAGGGCTCACCTCATAGGACAATGATCAATGGGGAAATAAAATGGAAAACACAAAAACTCAGCGATCCAAGAGTCAAGGCAGAGTTACTGAAATTAGTCATGCACTACTAGCTACTAAAAATAGCCTAACTTCATGAATTTTAAGTGTTGACATTCCATCTGGAGATCCTGTTTGCACAACGGTGAAGTAAATATAAGTCCTCTAGATACAAGGAAAAAGATTCTAATTAAAACATCTGACTCCAGCTTCCTTATTTATCTCATTTTTAAATGTTTACTATATTTAGGATTTTGGTTGTTTCACAGTTTGAGTGTTTTTTTAAAAGAGTATAATACAAGCAAGAAGTTGTATTAAAACCATATTAACAGAAATCTACAGTTTGAATATTAATATATATGAGTATGATACTTTATAAAAATGCAAATACATGATTTGTAATAAATAAAAACAAAGCAAGTTTTGAAATCTTTGTTCCCTTTCGTGGGAACTGTCGACGCTGCGTGGAAACGCATTGGGAACCTTCTGCGTGATGTCGTCACTGAAGCACTCATGTATCTAACCAATCGCGTAGCGAGACGTCAGAGGCGGGTGACGTCACGGACCAGGAAACTATAAAGCATACCCGGATGCAGAGAACGCTAGCTTCTGTGTCTTCAGCAAGCGCTCCATGTTATCTTGTGTGTCTTATTTGGTGTTGTTTGTCTTCCTCTATTTCGCTAGAAAGACAAGATCTCTTCGTCTGAGGACAAGAGTTTCAGTTGCACCACACACATATATATATATATATATATATAAGACACATATAATGGCGGACAGCAAGCGATACAGGAAGTGTGTTCATCCCTGTACTAGGTTCATTCCTGACAGGGACACACACGACATGTGTGTCGTTTGTATTGGGGTTGAGCATGCACAGGCAGCTCTCGAGGGAGCTGTCTGTGTGCACTGCGAAAAGCTCACCCTCAGAGTTCTAAGATCACTCTTTGATAAGGAGGGTGCTTCGGCTGGTGTTCCCCGCGGGTCAGGTCCTGCTGTTGCCGAGGCACAGCGCCGACTTCTTTCGTGGGGTTCGCAGATGGATCTGGCAGAGGTGGTTGAGACGGGCCCAGCCTTATCTCACCCCTCACCTGCCAGCTCCAGTGTCTCTTCTCAGGCGGTGGAAGCACACGTTGCGGTTTCTTCCCCCCAGAGAGAGACACCGGCGCTTCAACTCATTTCCTCCAAGGAGGTTGATGTGGTGAGCGTCGAGACTGGGGAAGAGGACCCGCCATCCACTTCCCCAGCATACGAGGAGCTCCTGGAGGTAGTGACCAGGGCTGTTGCCAAATTAAAAATCGATTGGCCAGCAGAGCGTCCCAGCGTCGGGGTTTGCCTTTTGTTCCCGATCTCCACACCGAGGTGTCAAGATCGTGGAGAAGGCCCGTGCAGTACAGAGTTTTCAGCCCCCAGACTTCGGTCTCCGAGGAGGGCCGGTCACTTGATTAGATTATTCTCTGCTGGTGCGCCGCGTCAGAGCATCGAATCAAGTGCTCAAAAAACACCAGAGGCCAGTCTCGAGAGACTGGTTCCCTTAGTAGATTTTATGGCAGAATGGAAACTTCTACCGAATATATCGAAATGGGTGCTGCTCATCATAGAAAAGGGTCACAGAATTCAGTTCGGGTCTCGCCCGCCCAGATTCAATGGGGTCCTTCCCACAGTGGTGACCCCCGAGCAGTCTCTGGTTATGGAACAAGAGGTTATGACACTTTTGCGAAAAGGAGCTATAGAAAGGGTTCCTCCTCCCAGCAAGCTGTCAGGCTTCTACAGCCGCTACTTCATAGTTCCAAAGAAGGATGGGGGACTACGTCCTATCATAGATTTACGTGTGCTAAACCGCTCAATTCAAAAGCTCAAGTTCAAGATGCTTACACTCAAACAGATTATCCCACAGATCAGGTCCGAGGACTGGTTTGTGGCAATAGACCTGAAAGATGCGTACTTTCATGTGTCCATCCATCCTTCTCACAGGAAGTTCCTCAAGTTTGCTTTTGGGGGCGAAGCTTACCAATACAGGGTTCTTCTTCATATCTGGGTGCAGTCTGGGACTCCACCACGATGCGGGCACATCTGTCTCCTGCTCGTGTGAGTTCCATTCTCGCAGCCGTGAAAGGGGTGAAGTTAGGCCAGTCACTCACTGTAAAACAGTTCCAGAAACTGCTGGGTCTGATGGCAGCTGCGTCCAACGTTATACCTTTTAGCCTTCTGCACATGAGACCCTTACAGTGGGGGCTCAGGACCAGGGGGTTTTCTCCGAGGGGAAATCCCTTTCGCATGATCAAAGTCACGCGGCGATGCCTTCGTGCTCTGGCCATGTGGAAAGATCCCTGGTTCCTGTCCCAGGGACCCGTGCTGGGGAATTCTGGTCGTCGTGTAATGCTTACGACAGATGCTTCCCTCACGGGCTGGGGGGCGATTATGAGTAGTCGCCCAGCTCAGGGTCTATGGGAGGACCATCAGCTCTCCTGGCACATAAATCGGCTGGAGATGATGGCGGTGTTTCTAGCATTAAAACACTTTCTCCCAGACCTGAGAGGCCACCACGTGTTGGTCCGCACGGACAACACGGCAGTGGTCGCATATATAAACCATCAGGGGGGTCTGTGGTCTCGCCAACTTTATTACTTGGCCCGTCGGATCCTCCTGTGGTCCCAAGGGAAGCTGCTCTCTCTGAGGGCAGCTTACATCCCAGGGTACCAAAATGTGGGAGCAGACGCCCTGTCGAGGCAGGCGCCGAGGCCCGGGGAGTGGAGGCTCCACCCAGAAGTGGTGGACCTCCTATGGAAAAATTTTGGTCGTGCAGAAGTCGACCTGTTTGTTTCGGGAGAGTCAACCCAGTGCCCGCTCTGGTACTCCCTAACACATCCAGCACCCTTGGGTCTGGATGCCATGGTACAGACGTGGCCGAGGCTGCGCCTGTACGCATTTCCCCCGATCGCTCTGCTCCCGGGAGTTCTGGACAAAATACGCCGGGAAGGGGTCAGCCTAATACTGGTGGCCCCCTTCTGGCCAACCAGGATATGGTTCTCGGACTTAGTGTCCCTTCTAGACGGCTCCCCGATGGAGCTTCCCTTCAGACAGGACCTCCTGTCACAAGCGGGCGGTACGATAATACATCCCCGCCCAGAACTGTGGAAGCTATGGGCCTGGCCTCTGAGGGGGCCAGGTTCATAGATGCCGGTCTCTCAACTGAGGTTGTGGAGACCATTCTTAATTCCAGAGCTCCCGCCACGAGGAAGCTGTATTCCTATAAATGGAACTTATTTGCTACTTGGTGTAGACAAAACAATACAGACCCTGTCCATTCCTCTATTAGCTCCGTGCTAAGATTTCTCCAAGAAAAATTCTCGGAGGGTTTATCTCATTCAACCTTCAAGGTTTATGTTGCGGCTATATCAGCCTATCATGCTCCTCTTGAGGGGGATTCCTCGGTAGGACGAGACCCCCTCGTTACACGCTTCCTCCGTGGCACACTGAGGTTGAGGCCTCCAGTGTGCACAAGGGTTCCGGCCTGGGACTTGGCCGTGGTTTTACAAGGGTTGGCCGAGGCTCCCTTTGATCCACTAGAGGAGGTTCCTGAGAGGTTCCTCACTCTGAAAACTGTTCTGCTACTAGCTATCACTTCTTTGAAGAGGATAGGAGATTTACAAGCACTTTCAGTTGCTCCTTCATATCTTGAATTTGCCTCAGGAATGGTGAAGGCATTCCTGTATCCTAGACCGGGCTATGTCCCTAAGGTCCCTACCCATGTTCCAGGTCCCATTGTGCTCCAGGCCTTTTATCCTCCTCCCTTTAGGTCTTCGAATCAGGAAAAACTGAATCTGCTCTGCCCAGTAAGGGCTTTGGATGCTTACGTCCACAGAGCTGCCCTGTGGCATAAATCAGATCAGCTGTTTGTCTGTTATGGGTCCCCTAAGAAAGGGGGCCCAGCATCCAAGCAGAGGATGAGCAAATGGGTGGTCGAGGCCATCTCGCTTGCTTATGAAGCAGCCGGACAGCCTTCTCCATTAAATGTCCGTGCCCACTCTACCAGGGGTATGGCGGCATCAAAAGCTTTGATGTCAGGAGTATCTATCAATGATATATGTGATGCAGCTGGATGGTCATGCCAGCACACATTTGTTAGGTTTTACAACCTTGATGTTGGCTCCACTCCGGGGTCCTCTGTTCTGTCAAGATAACTTTGACAAGTATTTGAAGCTACAGCACAGTTGGGATAGCGTTCCCTATGCGTTTCCACGCAGCGTCGACAGTTCCCACGAAAGGGAACGTCTCAGGTTACAGATGTAACCCTGGTTCCCTGAGTAGGGAACAAGACACTGCGTCTCTTGCCGTACCCCCTGCATACTTGCGAGTGCTTGCTTCAGACTTATCCAGAAGCTAGCATTCTCTGCATCTGGGTATGCTTTATAGTTTCCTGGTCCGTGTCGTCACCCGCCTCTGACGTCTCGCTACGCGATTGGTTAGATTCATGAGTGCTTCAGTGAAGACATTACGCAGAAGGTTCCCAATGCGTTTCCACGCAGCGTCTCGTTCCCTACTCAGGGAACCAGGGTTACATCTGTAACCTGAGACGTTTTTCTACACCAGGAAAATATCAAAACTCAAATCTCTTTGATCAGGTGCTGAACCCCCAACTCAAATGAGAGGAAAGATGCAGAATTTACATCATATTGAATTACATCATCGATAAATGTAGACTCACAGCATTTACAGCCCAGAGTTACTCATAATATTATGGTTGGCATGTGAAATAAACTTGTATTACTCAGTTTTAAATGTTGGAGTAAGTTTGCAGTTTTGCTTTTGATCTACATATTGCACGCATAGACACTGACCTCATTGAGCTTTTTGATTAGTTTGGTATCACTGCTGCCCTCAAGACCTCAACAACAACATATAAACAGTAACACTCTTTAATGCCACTTAATGCCATCAAATCTTGTGGTTAAAGACATTCTTTGGTATGAAGGTGATATATTTAGATGACATACTCAGAAGTATGTTTGGGTTTGTGGCAATATATTTGAGTGGGGGTGAATTACTCACATGAGAAGATGCTTAAACCCTGCCAAAGACCTAAAGAGTGTGCAATTATGTGAATTTTGAAAATGATTTTGAGGAAGAGGGAAAGTCCAGACTCCAGCATCAGCAGTTAAACTTTCTCACCCAAAAATTAATTTTCTGTCATTTATTTCTCACCCTCATGTCATTCCAGTAAGACCTTTGATTATCTTCAGAACACAAACTAAGATATTTTTGATGAAATCCAAGAGGTTTTTTAAAGCAATGAAATTACCACATTCAAGTTCCAGAGCGGTAGTAAAGACATGTTTAAAAAAGTCAACGTGACTAAAGTGGTTTACCCTTAATGCTATAAAGCGACAAGAATACTTTTTGTGCACAAAATACAAAATGAAAATATTTATTCAGCAATTTTTCCTGTTACCTGTCAGTCTTCAACGCAGTTGGTGTAGTGCAGAGCTTCCATATTTACAACAGAATTTATATTGGGACATAAACACAAAAGCCTGCACTGTGTCAACTGCGTAGAAGAATGACAGGGAACAGGAAAAACTGTTGAATAAAGTCGTTATTTTTGCGCACAAAAAGTATTCTCGTTCGCTTCATAACATTAAGGTTGAACCACTGTAGTCACATTGACTATTTTAACCATGTCCTTACTACCTTTCTGGACCTTGAAAGTTGCAATTACGTTGCAGCCTATGGATGGTTAAGAAAGCTCTCGGGTTTCATAAAAAATATCTTAATTTGCGTTCTGAAGATCAAATAATAATTGTAATAATAATAATAATAATAATTCTGTAATAAATGACAGAATTGTCATTTTTGGGTGAACTAACCCTTTAATGAAGGCCTTTACTGAAACCACTCATCACTATAAAGTCGTTTTGTTTTTTTTGACGCACAAAAAGTCGCTTCATAACATTAAGTTTGACATTAAACATTAAGTTGCTTAAAACTTATGCATTTTTATTTACAAACTAGTTATTTAGGAGTTGTCAGTGGTTCATAAGATCATTTAGGGAAGTGTAAGTAAAAGATTAATAAACTATTTAAACATTATTTTTTTCAACATTCAATCTTATTATTTACACATATAATAATAGTTACTTAGTGTGTTAATAAATGTTTTATTAATATATTATATATTATTATATTA
>RJVU01047928.1:205900-218303 GCA_003731715.1 Anabarilius grahami | reverse complement strand
AACCAAACATGTTGTACATACAAGAATACATATAACAATACATGTCAGAGAGAAGAAAAATACATGAGAAGAAACAAAAAGAGAAAGGCATTTTACAGAAAAAAAAAAAGTACCTATTGAACAGCTGCAGAGTTTTCCTTGTTTTTATGTTTTTACTTTTTGATATTGTCTCCAAATATATTTTACTATCAATTTTAAATTGTTCAAAATTTGACATTTTTTTCATTCCATTTGAATCAAGGTTCAATAGTCTCAAGTGAAATTGAACAAAAAACACAAATGTTCACTTTAAAACGCTGTACCACATGGGTAAACTCAATGTACAATGTTCCACTTTATTTGAGATGTGTCATCCAAATTTTACTCATGAATCAAGATGTTTTTAAATAGAGAATTCCAGTGATTAGTAACTGCAAGTATACTTTTAGATTGAAGAAGGGAATGCAAGAAATTATCATTACATCCAGAACTTGTTATATCTTTGCCCTGCAATGGAAATGAAAGCTGTTGTGCCACATGTAAAGGAGGAGGAGAATGAACGTGTGCGTCAGGGTTTCAGATGAGAGACTTTCACACAGGATATGCCCGTGCATCATCACTCAAGAGTCCTTGCAATGCTCCTTATGTCCTCTCATGTTGACTATTCCAATGATTACGTTGTCCTAAATGGGTTCCAAATCATTTACTGCAGTTACTCTTCCAGATTTGTGATATTTCCAAAAAGTTTTATCTGCTGTATTCTTGAATTTATACAGCAGATAAAATTGAATGGCGTAATAAATGTAACTTTTGCTGCTGTTCATGGTCAGGGACTATTTTTCCTTCAGAAGGAAGCCTTTTTATGATTTTACTTTATGAAAGTTGCATTGATACATATTTTTTGGCTTTAATATATTGTGTGGTAACCAATGTTTTAAAAGCAATAAGCCCCTGAAGCCGTGGTTTACAGTGAATTTATAACAGCTAAGGGGGTTTTAGTCAATCCGCTCCCGTCATGCCTAACAATGCCCCCTAGCTGTTATCAATTCACTGTAAACCATGGCTTCTTGGGGCTTATTACTTTATTCTCAAAACACCTGTTCTGTGCTTAATAAAAGTAATTTAATCATGTATCCTTCTGCTATAATATATACTGTATAATGTATGTGTAACACAGTTCGTATATATGGGAAGAAGGAGGCGGAAACCGGCGAACATTCAAAAAAACTTTAATACCAAAATAAACAAAAGTAATGCCAGCAGACCCTCGCGGACGTCTGCCGTCCACACAAACATAATAAAACATAAAATAAAGTCCAGGCCTGGTCCTCTCTTGTCCTTCACTGTTGTCGCTCCTCCTTTTATGCTCCCGGAGCTCCTCCGTGAGAGACTCAAGGCCGGTGCGCCTCCCAGGTGGGGCTCATTAATTCTCGCGCCACCGGCCTCGCACCGTTCCCTCACGGCTCTCGCCCGCCCTGGTCACCACAGTATGTACATTTTGTAAACATAATAAATTCTGCTCATGCATATCTAGTTGATTTGCTCTTGATTGCTTCACACAATATTCTTGTGACCAAACAATGCCTGATTTGTTGCCACTAATCTGATAAATGAAGCATCACAATGGACTGAACTACTGTATAAATCACTGCAGTGATTTACAAAAAGCATGTTTATAAATACACTACCATTCAAAAGTTTGGAAACATTACTATTTTTAATGTTTTTGAAAGAAGTCTCTTATGCTCAAGCCTGCATTTATTTGATCAAAAATTGTCTCAGGTTACGCATGTAACCATGGTTCCCTGAGAACAGGGAACGAGACTCTGGGCTGATTGCACTATGGGGAACCATCACTCGTGACAGGTGTTCGAAATTACATTTACATTTACATTTAGTCATTTAGCAGACACTTTTATCCAAAGCGACTTACAAGTGAGAATAGTAGAATCAAGTCAAGTCAACATGAGAACAACAGTATGTAAGTGCTGTGTGAAGTCACAGTTGTTAGTAAAGTGCTCGTAGCAAGGATTTTTTTTAATTTGATTTTTTTTTTTTTTTATATACACACATAGATGGAAGAAGAATAGAAATCAAAGTGCTACCATTACTGGGTCAAGTGCTGACGAAAAGGATATGTCTTTAGCATTTTTTTGAAAATGGCTAGAGACTCAGCTGCTCGGATAGAACGTGGCAGGTCATTCCACCAGCCAGGAACAGACCCGGAGAAGGTCCGTGAGAGCGATTTTGTGCCCCTTTGTAATGGCACCACAAGGCGCCGTTCACTTGCAGAACGCAAGTTTCTGGAGGGCACGTAAGTCTGAAGTAGTGAGTTAAGGTATAGCGGAGCAGAGCCAGCGGTCGTTCTGTAGGCAAACATCAGAGCCTTGAATTGGATGCGAGCAGCTACTGGCAGCCAATGCAGACTGATGAAGAGAGGAGTGACGTGCGCTCTCTTCGGTTCGTTGAAGACCAGTCTTGCTGCAGCATTCTGGATCAGTTGTAGAGGCTTGACAGTGCATGCTGGAAGACCAGCCAAGAGAGCATTACAGTAGTCCAGTCTGGATAGAACAAGAAATGCCAAGAATCACACAACTCCAATCCTATTGGCTGGCGACAGCCTATGACGTCGAACGGCGCAAACCGTGACGTATAAAGGGAGAGCCTGAGGAAGCAGTCAACACCTTCTCGTCTTTGAGGGACTGTTCAGCAGGCATCCCGAAGCATGGCAGGGAAGCGCAGAGTCTCGTTCCCTGTTCTCAGGGAACCAAGGTTACATGCGTAACCTGAGACATTCCCTTTCCAAAGGGAACTCAACTCTGCGCTGATTGCGCTATGGGGAACGATATACCAACGCCGCCATGCTAGAGGAGAGTGCATGCCCAGAAAGTCTGGACAAACGTCCTGTAGTTCCAGGGAAAAACCGGGAGCAACTTCTCCAAGGCTGTCAGTGACAGCATTCCCTATGGCCAACAGCCCAAGCTGAGCCTAAAAGAGGCCTTCCGTGAAAGGCCTACCAAGGCTGCTCAAGTCATCTGGGACCAACAAACCATAGAAAGTGGCCCCTTAAAGGGAATTTGGCCAGGAGCCCAGAGGAATCCCGGCCAGTCACTAGAGGGGACAAAATCACCCCCGACGCCACCAAAGAGGCCTTACTAATTTAGCGGAAACCAAACACAGCCTGGCCAACCTTGTCTAATACACAGAATCTCCAAGCGCAAACTCCGAAAGAGGAGAGCAGGAAAGAACGACTGCGAAAAGGCAGTAAGCAACTCAAACCCACACGCAGAGATGGGCATCCTGGAGAGCGGAACTCAGCTAAGTGCTATAAACCCTCGTATTGAGGGGAGTAAGACCACTCATCCTAGGATCTACTCAGCTTCTGGTTAAAGCACTGAGGAGGCTGTGCACTAGAAAAACCCTGGTACAGGGGAGCATAAACCAGCCTGGGGCCAGTCTGAACGGGAGACTTCTCAGAAGTCTACAACCAATGACCAGCTTAGGGAGCTAAGCACAATTACGCAGTCAACCCAAAGGGCAGTACGAAGCTCAACCTAACGGACAGACCATACTGTAGGCACATAGCCATGGAGGCCGACCAGAAGGGGCCTATAACATAACTAAAAGTTATTGCAATGAACTAATATCACAACATGAACCCAACACACATGGTGGTATTCAGGATGGCCCATAAGGCCATTCGACTGAAAACATAGCATGCTGAGAGCATGACCAACCAAGTACTTTGGTATCTGTGAGTGCCCACAAGACAGCCCATCCAACACAATCTGACGAGCAGTGAACTCAGTAAAAGCACCCTTTTACTCTTTAAGCAAGAGGAGTACAACGTACACCAACACGTGCTAAAGAAGGCCCCATGGGCCTATAACCTCAGCAGACACGTGGCATCAGCTCGTGGCAGTGTTATCGAGGTTCAGGCTAGACAGACCGACTACCAAGGGAGGTCATTAGCCAGCCCGAGCCCCGGCCAGCCAGCGACATAAGACCCTTTAATGTAAAGTAAATAAAAACTGAAAGGGAAAAAGCCAGCATGCTTACAAAGGAGGCCCTTAAAGCCTACTCGTCGCACGCGGCGTCAGTTAGCAGCCACTAAAGTTCTAGGAGCAAAATAGAACCAAGTAACAGACAGGGTAGCTATTTAGCTCGACTACAGCTAAAGGAAACCAAGCTCAAGGCAACAAATGCATAAAACCAGACAAACAGTTGGTTTTAGTACAAGAGGTCACCCTGAGAGGCAAGCCACTTCAGAGATGTACTCAGTAAAATCACCTTTTACTCTCTAGGCGAGAGGAGTACGAAGCCAAACTCCAGTGTGATACCTAGGAGGCCTATGGAAGCCTACAACTTTTTAAACACGCGGTGCCAGCCAGTGGCAATCACGACTCATCCATGGTGATGAGTCATATAGAAGCTCACACAAAGCTGTGCCAACACGCAGACTGAAAAGAGGCCCTAATGGGGCCTACAACCTCCACGAACACATGGCATCAATCAGTGGCAGCTTCATGACTAGAGCCAGCCAGCAGGCCAAATACTCAGAAAACCCCCGTTAGGAGAAGTACAAACTACACCACAGAACTCAACGAGAGGCCTGACAGGGCCTAAAACACGGAGGTGGGCGTGGCCAATGGTGGCGTGAGTCATAAGGCACGACTCAACCATGGAATGAGTCTATATACAACCAACCCAGCTGGGCCGACACGGAAGCTATAAAGGAAGCCTGGTAAAGCCTACTACTTTTAGCACCAGGTGGCGCCAGCCAGTGGTCATAAACAGAACCTGAGCTCACAAAGGGGACCAGCACTGAACCCTAAAGTTTACTGAGGGTAACTAGCTTACACAATCTGAGCCTAGGTGAACACATTCCAACAGGCAAAGTATAGTATGCAAACATGATCTAAAGAAGGCCTGGAAGGCCTGTTACCTCAAAAACAACATGAGCATAAGCCTGAGGCAGTGCTAAAGGAAACCAAGCTCAAGGAGACAAGTGCATAAAACCAGACAAACAGTTGGTTTTAATACAGGAGCTCACCCCGAGAGGTAGGCCACTCAGAAATGTACTCAGTAAAAGCACCTTTTACTCTCTAAGCAAGAAGAGTACAAAGCCAAACTCCAGCGTGATACCTAGGAGGCATGCGAAAGCCTACAACTCGTAAAAACACACGGCGTCAGCTAGTGGCAATCATGACTCATCCATGGTGATGAGTCATACAGAAACCCACACAAAGCTGTGCCAACATGCAGACTGAAAGGAGGCCCTGATGGGGGCCTACAAGCTCCATGAACACACGGCATCAACCAGTGGTAGCTTCATGACTAAAGCCAGCCAGCAGGCCAAGTACTCGAGAAACCCTTAGGTAGGAGAAGTACACACTATGCCACCAAACTCAAAGAGAGGTCTAACCTAGGGCCTATTCATACAGAGGTGGGCGTGGCCAATGGCGGCGTGAGTCATAAGACATGACTCAACCATAGAAAGAGTCTAGATATAACCAACCCAGCTGGGCCAACACAGAGGCTACAAAGGAGGCCTGGCAAGGCCTGCTACTTTCAGCATCATGTGGCGCCAGCCCGTACTCATAACAGGGCCCAAGCTCAAAGGGGGACCAGCTATAAGACCCTACACGATAACTGTGGGTAACTAGCTACACAACCTGAGCTTAAGCCTACACATTCCAACAGGCAATGTACCTAGTACACATAAATATGCTATCATGGTCTAAGGAAGGCCTACAAGGTCTACCACCTCAAACAATGTGAGCATAAGCCTGAGGCAGTTCTAAAATACGTGAGCGTCCAAAAAACAAGCTTAAGAAAGAGGCTACAATAAAGAGTCAACAATCTAACAGCAAATGCAAAACAGCTGCTGTGGTCATGATCGACTGGGAGCTAACAGAGATCATACTATTCTAACCAGAATAAGACTCTCTACACTCAACCTGACTGTGCAATCCAACAGGTGATGCACTCACTCAGTGAAACACAAACCCTAACCGGGGAGTACAACAAAACACCACGTTCATAGATAGAGGCTAATCACAGCCTGCTATCACAGAAACAGGCGTTAACCTGTGGCAGCACTAGAGTAAGCTCACATATGTATGTAGGGCTAAAGCTTAGAACCCCAAAGCAAACGCGAATGCTTTGTAATACATGCCATCCAACCAGAATAAATGTTTCACAGAACAGATCTGAGATCTGTAATGAACCCTTAGAGAATGAAAGCTAGAATATTTAGCATCGTAATCTTAAACTTGAATATAATTCAAGGGACTCATGTGAAGACATTATAAGCATGACAAAGGTTCTAAAAAGTGGGGCCTAGGAGCACTGCATAACTCATCTTCTCCAAGATAAGGGCCTACCACCTGGAAAAAACAGCACCAGGAAGGCTAATAACAGCCTATAACCTTAGCTGTTAACCTCAGCCATAGCACCTACATTTTCACATCGAAGGGGAAATGGGCATATGGCCCGCAACTCCCTCAGGAGGAGGCCAGAACTATGAACTATACAACCTCAGGGGGATAGAAATAATAAGGGTGATGTAACAAACACCTAAACCTAGCTCTAGCCTAGCTGCTAGCTAAGGCCTACTGGGCCAAGCAAAGCTTGGGCTTCATTTTGAAACCTTCAAATATGAGGAGAAAATGAAGCACTGCAAGCAAACAGCGTCAGGCGGCCGATAAGCTGTCCTGTACACAAATAACTGAAGCGACGAGTGCTAACTCAAACCAAACTAAAGTATTATCTGAGAAGCTACTCTAACATAGGAGGCTACAAAATAGAGGCCATAAAGCAGCCTGCATGTTTTGAAAACTAGCCAACCTAATGCTACAGTTATTCTGCCCAAAATAACCCCTTCTACCTTTACTGACTACATGCTCAGGAAAGCTATACAGGAAAAACAAGGTCTACACTTTTTTTAAAAACATAAAAATATAGACCCAGTTTACCTTCCTGCGGCTCGCAGAACGAAGATTTTCCCTCCTTATTTTAATGCATGAAGAAGGATGAAATCAAAAGTTCTTTTAAGCCTAAAAGCACTTTCACTATCAAGCCAGAAGGTGGCCTTTAGAAAAAAATATTATCAAAAAGGCCAGCCGACAGCCTAACTGTAAAAGAAGCACCTGAGCAAGTAGAAAGAATGATAAACTACATGCTCAGAAAAACTATACAGGAAACAAGGTCTTATTTTAAAGACATAAAATAGACCCATCTCATATTCCTGCGGCTAAAGACCGAAGATCCCAATACTCTTTTTTACATAAAAAAGAAAAGAATCTATGGTTCAAGCCTAAAAGATCCTCTCACTATCAAACCGAGAAAGCGGGCCAACAAAAAAAATTACTATGGGCCCAGCCATCAGTCTGACCATAAGAAGTATCTGAGCATGATATAAAATATTGTGAGATTTATTTTTATTGTTTTGTAGTATGTATTCAGTTGTTATATAAGGGGTATAATCTGGTTTGTTTATATATGTGACGTAATGCGCGGTGGATGGGTGCGATGACATGCGCAGTGGGGGTCGAGAGAGAGGGAGAGAGATACACAGGAGATGTGTAGAGGTAGAAGTGTGTGACGCAAGCTGTGAGTCGATTTCATGCTTGAAGGCTGACAAATAAAAGTCAGTAAAGTTCCACATAAAGTGTATGCCTGCATTATTTCGACGGACCCATTCTAAAGAGACTGGAGTTTCCTCATATGATCTACAGCCCCTCTTACAATATATATACACATGCATATAAATATATACATCCTATATATGTATACATTCACACACACACATATACATATATATATATATATAAATGGGAGGTGAAAGAAGAAGAGGAGAGTGTAAATATAAATCGCCCTTTAAATAGCTGGGGGATCGATTATGAACGCAACGGTGTTTACAATTGATAACCCATCTCACTCTCACTTCTTCCTCCTCCCGTCTGTCTGGCTAAGATCCAAATCTGAACGGCCAGGGGGTTTTCCATGCCTTCCCAATCTCAAACGCGGAGATCAGGAGAGAATGGAAAGTCTATGGGAGCCGCAACATTCAAGGACAGAAAGGAACCGTTCGTCGATCCGTCTGCACGCAGCCCCTTTCTTAACGCGCTCTCACGGCAACTGCAGCCCGCCGAAAAGCGCGTCCCAAAAACACAGCAGCTCACATACCCCGCAGCCAGACTTAAAACGAGTAATTTCCTACCGGAGTTTGTGAATCAATGGCACGAACAAAACAGTCCCAAAAAGATGAGAAGATGTTGACTGCTTCCTCAGACGCTCCCTTTATACGTCACGGTTCGCGCCGTTCAACGTCACAGGCTGTCGCCGGCCAATAGGATTGGAGTTGTGTGATTCTTGGCATTTCGAACACCTGTCACGAGTGACGGTTCCCCATAGCACAATCAGCACAGAGTTGAGTTCCCTTTCGAAAGGGAAACAGAAAAAAAAAAACTGTAAAATTGTGAAATATTATTACAATTTAAAATAATGGTTTTCTATTTTAATATACTTTAAAATATAATTTTTTTCTGTAATGCAAAGCTGTATTTTCAGCATCATTACTCCAGTCTTTTGTGTCACATGATCCTTCAGAAATCATTGTAATATGCTGATTTGATACTCAGTTATTATCAAAGTTGGAAACAGTTGTGTTGCTTAATATTTTTTGGAAACTATGATTCATTGATGAATTAATAATGAAAAGAACAGCATTTATTCAAAATAGAAATATTTTCTAACAATATAAATTTTTACTATCACTTTTTATCAATTTAACACATCCGTGCTGAATAAAAGTATTAATTTCTTACAAAAAAATTAAGTAATTACTGACCCCAAACTTTTGAACAGGAGTGTATATTGCAAATATTACAAAAGATTTTCAAATAAATGTTGCTCTTTTTTAAAACTTTTTATTCATCAAAGAATCCTGAAAAAAGTATCACATTATAAAACAATAAAAATATCACGTTATAAAATATTAAGCAGCACAACATTTGTAATAAATCATTATATTAGAATGATTTCTGAAGGATCATGTGACACTGAAGACTGGATTTAATGATGCTGAAAATTCAGCTTTGATCACAGAAATAAATTATATTTTAAAGTATAATATAATAGAAACTATTATTTTAAGTTGTAGTAATATTTTACAATATTACTGTTTTTCTATATTTCTAATCAATTAAATGCAGGCTTGATGAGTAGAAGAGACTTCTTTTGAAAACATTAAAAATAGTAATGTTTCCAAACTTTTAGTGTAGGTCTACAGTGTATTTTCACCATATTTTCTTCTTGTTCAGTATGCAACACATAGCGGAAAATGGTGTGAATACTGCAACCTGATTATATTCACATGCTGAAGACACAAGATGAAATGGGGTTTCTACATCGTCAACAGTTTATAAAGAAAATTTATGACGAAAGAGTATGTTTGCATGACAACAATGTACTAAAAGCAGAAAAGTTTTTAATTTGAGTTGAGTACAGACGACAGCATTGTCAAAATCCATGAAAACGACTAAAAATGCTGTATTCTGCCACCAGGCCAGTAGATGGCAATGCCACTTTGTAAAGAAACTACACACCTATAGACTGAACATGTTATATGCATGCGCATGATGTCACCGTTACCGGCACTTTGAAAACCGTTTTTCAGGCCCCCAAAACACTGTTGACATGGAAATTAAGTCTTATAGACAGAAATCAGCATTCTTTTTAAGCTAAATTTACCGAACCAAAGCGTAGGCTATTATGGGCATGTTAAACTTTAGTTTTCACTGGCTGAACACCCTGCAGATCAGGAGATGTCACGTCACAGCTGTGTTTCTCAAAAGAATATCTGTCTCAGTAGCCCAGTTCACACATTTTATGTCATGTGAATCAAACTTGTGAGTAGCTAGTTCATCTTTTAAATGTTAAGTTGGCACAACTTGTGCTATGCATAGTAAATATCTGCTCACAGCTGTATTTGCATTTGGCATTACACACACAGGGCCCTATCATACACCCCGCGCAATGTGGCGCCAGGCGTGATGCAAGCTTTTTACTTTTACGGCCTGCCATCTAGTGAAATGTCACCATAGGCTGCAATTCAAATTCAGTTGTTGATATCAATTGATTTTTTACTAGTTGAAATTCCAATTTAACATATCAGAAATACAGTTCTTACTAGTAAAAATCATATTTTTTATATCATTAATTACTTTGTTACTAGTGCAAATATTTATTCTTGATATAAACAATTAAATACTAACAATGTTTATTTTTGATATCAATAATTTGATTGTTAGTGACAATGTAAGTTTCTGATATCTTGAATGTGATTGTTACTAGTAAGAAAGGCATTTTAGATATCTGAAATTATATTGATATCAGAAATACATTTTCAGAAATCAAAAATTAACATTTTTACTAGCAATTCAATTGTTGATATCAAGAACTGATGTTTCAACTTGTGCCAAATGATTTCTTGATATCAAAAATCGCATTTTTACTAGTAACAATGTAATTACTGATATCGAATAGTATTATTTTTACTAGTAAGAACTGTATTTCTGATATGTGAAACTGGAATTTCAACTAGTAAGAACTCAATTCTTGATGTCAACAATAGAATTTGAATGGCAGCCTATGGTGACATTTCACTAGTGAAAATACAATTACAGATATCAAGAATTAGTTTTTACCAGTGGAGATGTAATTATTTATATCAAAAATGTAAATTTTAACTAGTAAAAAACCTTAACTGTTGATATCAAGAATTCATATTCTGAGAATGAATAAAAGTCAAAACAACTTGCCATAGATGCCAGTGTTTTTTGCTAGTTTCAGCCCGACACAGTTATCATTTTCACGTCCTGCGCCATGTTGTTTAAATAGCAAATGCATTTGCGCCCATTTGTGCATGGCGCCCATGGGCATGCTGGTCTGAATACGAGGTGTGTTCAGGCACATTGTTGGCGGGATTAAATTACACTCAAAATGATTAACAAATGCATGCACAATTATCCATGATTTTGATAAATGTTGCAGAAATGTTTTATGATCCACAACCAAATGCCTTTCAACTTGTCTGTGCAAAATTCAGAATTAAATGAATGTGCAGCAATTTGTACAAATAGACATTTCTTGTGAATACAAATGTTTTCTTTTGTATTAGTGTATATCATCATTTGCGTGATTTCTGAGTCGATCTCATTTGATTCATTTGGATTTTGAGACTTTCTTTTCACGGTCTTCAAGCATTTCACAACCCACACACAAACAACTACCAAAGAATTAGTATGGTGCTAATTATTCATGTATGCTCATTACTACCTGCTTATTTGACAATTTCACAAATGTGCGTTACTAAATTTAAACTAATACTTTACAACATTGACCAGAGGCTTCAGAGCCTTTGGGCCCTATTTTAACAATCTAGGCGTATGAAGTCAAGAGTCACATTTAATAAATGACCACATTATGTTGTTTACAATATAAGTGAAGGCAATCCTTAGTAGGTGGCAAATTTTGTGGATTTTGTTTGTTTTTGGTCATTTGACATCTGGGTGGGGGTGAATTACTCTCATAAGGAGATGTTTAAACCCTGCCAAAGTCCTCTGGGGAAATATGTGTTTATGTGGACAGTTTCCATTGATCTTGTAAGGATGTGAAGGAAGGGGGCTGCTCAAGGGTCCAGGGTTATAAATAGTACAAGCAGCATCAGTACCTCACCATCATCTTCACTCTCGGCTCTGAAGACTCAAACATCAACCCTGAACCTTCAGCATCAATGGTCAGTAATATTCAGATTAATAATACTTAAAGGAATCGTTCACCTAAACATGAAAATTCTGTCATCATTTACTCATCCTTAAGTTGTTTCAAACCTGTATGAGTTTCTTTCATCTATTTTGAAGAATGTTGCTATAACCAGACAGTTGATGGTAGTCACTGATTTTCATATGAAAAAATTGTATGGAAATCAATGGGGTTCATCAGCTGTCTGGTTACCAACATTCTTCAAAATATCTTATTTTGTGTTCGGCAGAAGAAAGAAACTCATACAGGTTTGAAACAACATAAGGATGAGTAAATGATGAATGAATTTCATTTTTATGTGAATGATCCCTTTAATATGATTACCTTGATTATCATTTATTTTTTTGTTAAAGGTAGTCGTTTATCTTCATAGTGAATTTTAATTTGTATTTTGTCATCTGATATCAAGTCAGAGGACTGTATATAGTCATGTGTTATATATGTGTGTGTGTGTGTGTTTAATCTCTTTAGAAGCTCATTGTGTTTCTGAGTGGACTCCTGCTGCACTTTCTGCTTCTTCACTGGACAGAAAATGTGGAGGAACAGGAAGAGGAAGCAAACCTTACATCTCTTGCCCGAATTATAGACTTCTTTG
>RJVU01047928.1:158996-172231 GCA_003731715.1 Anabarilius grahami | reverse complement strand
CTAGTCATCAAATATACAGCTAATGAATGACTACATCTATACATGTAATAGACAACAAAATAATGGCTAAAGGATTATTTTCACTTAAATATAACAGGTTCTCATAAATGACAATCCATCCAAACAAATTAAATATAAAAGGTTTTATTTAGAAAAAGAACTCAAGATAATACACAATGATAAAAAAAATAATAAATTAAATTTTACAAATACATTACAAATAAACATTTTTAAAAAATTACAACTTAAAATAAAATATATAAAACATTGACAAAAAAAGTTAAATAAAAAAGGTTAACAATGTTTTTTGGTTTATAAAACAACCTGATTAATTTTCGGTTCCATAAATTCCATGTTTTATGTAAAGCACTTTATAATTACCTTGAAAATTGTTGTTGAAATGTGCTACACAAAATAAACTTGCCTTGCCAAATCAAAAACTCATATTTTCATATAATGATTAAAAGATATATGAGGCTTCCGTAACAAATAATAATAGGGTGCACAGGTTTCATGTTTGAGATAATTAGATCTCAATACAAGAAATTAGGTTTCTTGTATTGAGATAATTAGAGAGTTTTAGGGCACAAGGAAACACTACAGTACATGTGCATGTAGCATAATCTAACCACACCATGGCTTTCTCTGAGTCTGCACTGATAGCCGCTAAAATGTCACGGTTCCTACACATGATAACACACGATGCACATAAATAATGAACACGTCAACATGAAAAACACAGATACTTACAAGACAAAAAGCAGGAAAGAATTAGCTTTAAAGGGATAGTTCACCCAAAAATGAAAATTTGATGTTTATCTGCTTACCCCCAGTGCATCCAAGATGTAGGTGTATTTTTTTCTTCAGTAGAACACAAACGATGATTTTTAACTGCAACCGCTGCCGTCTGTCAGTCAAATAATGTGAGTGAATGGGAACTTTATCAATAAGAGTCGAAAACACTTCCATAGACAAATCCAAATTAGACCCTGCGGCTCGTGACGACGCATTGATGTCCTAAGACACGAAACGATCGGTTTGTGCGAGAAACCGAACAGTATTTATATAATTTTTTACCTCTAAAACACCACTATGTCCAACTTCGTTCAGCATCCTGTTAGTGAGGTCAAAAAACGCGTTCTGATGACGGAAGTGATGTCTCGCCCATATACTTCAATGAGTGCGAGACATCACTTCCGTTGTCAGAGCGCGATCAGACCTCACTAACCGGATGCTGAACGAAGTTGGACATAGTGGTGTTTTAGAGGTAAAAAATGATATAAATACTGTTCGGTTTCTCGCACAAACCGATCGTTTCGTGTCTTAAGACATCAATGTGTCGTCACGAGCTGCAGGGTTTAATTTGGATTTGTCTTTGGAAGTGTTTTCGACTCTTATTGATAAAGTTCCCATTCACTCCTATTATTTGACTGACAGACGGCAGCGGTTGCAGTTAAAAATCATAATTTGTGTTCTACTGAGGAAACAAAGTCACCTACATCTTGGATGCACTGGGGGTAAGCAGATAAACATCAAATTTTCATTTTTGGGTGAACTATCCCTTTAACATTTGCTGTTGCTTGCTCTCCAACAGTTGTAAAATGCGGAAAAGTTTATCGCGAGATCTGGCAACAGTTATCGAGAGCTAACGTTCAAGTCTTGCGTTGCCAGTGGTCATGTCTCAGTAGAGCCACAGTTGCCATCTAGTGGTTGAGAATTGTAATTGTAAATTTTTATTTAACACTATTTTGGTTACACTCATTGCTGGTCTGAATCAGGGCTATAGCCAAGCCGTAAAAATTAGACTAGATTGCCTCGATTTCGCCGGGTGGACTAAAAGCAGACTGCACATAGCCTATCCAATTCAGAGCTAAATCGTGACTACAGATAGACCATGTCATGAAACGCCACTCACATCTTGTAGAAATCACTGACATTGCGAACATGATGGGATATCAACCATCTCATGCACTTCCTGTCCAAAAACTACAATAAATCAGGATTGACTATAGGTGGGCTACAAATAGCCGGTGTGACTACGAGCTAAATCGTGGCTACGCACAGCCTACGCTTAGAACATATCAAAGATATGAAACCAAACACCTTGTAATCACTGTTGACTTAGCTTACATGATGCAATATCATACATACCGAAAGTAATTTTGGCAAAAACGACATGTAACCAAATTAAAGATTATTTTGGCTAAAAGTGGGTTACACATAGCTGGACTATATCGGGTCTATAGTTAACCGAGACGGTGAAATGACGGCTATTGCTTGCTGGGGCAGACCACATTCTGCATACATGGAACAGTTGTAGTGGGAACGTTGTTGTATGAAGCTTTTACTGAAATGAAAACATGAAATTGCTGCCATTGATCAACAACAAATCCAACATACATGGTCTTTGATTATTATGGAACCTTTTTTCCGCCACAGAATAAAAAAAGCATTTTATTGACATTTTATCTCACAATTCCAGTTTATTTTATTTTTTTGCAATTGTGAGTTTACATCTCACAATTCTGACTTTTTCCCTCAGAATTGTGAAATATAAACTATAGGAATTGAGAGAAAAAAGTCAGACTTGTGAGATAAAAAGACACAATTACATTTTTTTTTATTTTCTATTCATGGCAGAAATAAGCTTTCATAGGTTACACATGTGTAAAAGAGGAAATCATAGAGATGCACAATCCAGAACACAATCTTCCTCCTCTCCTCTTCCTCTTCTTTTCCCTTGTCCTGATCCAACTACTCCTCTGCTCCTTCATCTGTTCCTCTCCTTCACCTAGACATTTTTTTCTCTCTCTCTGCTCCTCTGTGTTGTCCTTCATCCACACTGAACAAATCCGATCATATTATACTGTGTGTCCATGTAATGAAAATAACTTCAACACCTGACTATGCCTCCAACTGAGATTGGAATCTACTATTTCTTAATATTTCAGTACTGCCACTTAAAAATGCTTATCAATTGTTTCAGTATTTGTTTTATATATTTTTTCAATATTTTTAAGCTGCTGTTATTACAGAAGTAGAGGTTTCATACTATATTTAATGACTGGAACATTAGGTCTTCATTTGTGACATGCTGTGTTTAGGCAAATAAGATAAGAAAGATCCATGGTTTTGGTATGGAGTAAGCTTGTTTGAAAAGAAAATTTAAGCATTTTAGAAACGTGTTAATTGACTGCATTTTGTGTGAAAGCGGCATGAATTGTGTTAATGGTATAGTCACAATAGACGGATGTTCTGCTAAATGTGTTTAGAGTTTTGAAAATGTGACAATAGATTGGAAAAACGTGTGTAAGCAATTGAAAAATATTGTAATTGCAGGTGCAAAAGTGATATTGAACCAGCATCACTTTATAATGTTAAAACCTGTTGAAACCTGTTTTCAAAAGTTTGGGTTTTCCAGGGGGCACATTACAGAAACTTTCCTTCTTTGGTCTTAACTTAAGATATGTTAATTCAGGATTTTTCACAAATTCGTATTACAAAAACAAATCTTAAGTTGATTTAGGATTCTTATGCTATCTTCTCATCATATATGTATGTAGGGAATATTGGCTGTCTCATGAGATTCCTTCATCTGATTGATTTTTGAAGGCAGCATAGATGCATCCTTCGTTGCCTTTGATATCCCACAATCCTGTGCTTTCCATACTGTGACAGTTAAACTAAAAAATAAAATTGCCATCTGAAAGTTGGGGTTGGTGGTCAGTTTGTGTGTAAATGTATGTTTTTGACCATTGTTTTCCACTTATGATGTCATTTCTAGCTTGAAATTACTATTGTAGTAATTAAATATTCGATTAGCTATCACCAAAGCTTGCGCTATTTTGATGTAGATCATTAAACTGTTATGCAGCCTCAGAAGTCTGTCCGAAATCGGTTTCGTGAGGTGCCTTCGTGTGCAAACATTGCCTGTAAAGTCATTTCTAGGGCTGCCCTCGACTAAAGATTTTTCTAGTCGACCAGTAGTTGTTCATTTAAGCCATTAGTCGACTAATCGCACATTTATATTAATAAGCCATAAATCATAATAATGAGCCTTTTATCTTCTATGTAATTAGCCTAATCAGCGCTCAAACACGCATAAAGCTTGCCTCAGTGCACTGGCAAACATAACGATTATGTGTCGTGAAAAAACGGCAAGGAAACTGTCTAAACATTTCAATAATTTACTGATAATGTTTTCTCTGTTTTCGGCTGCAGAGATTAAGTCAACGATGCTGACTCGTCATCTCCACAGCAGTGGACGCGCATATATGCAAGTTTCATATGGATTGCATAATCTGAGAATATATATTTTCCTTTTGATTTGGCTCGGTTCATGTTTGTTACGTGCTCAAGTTCACTGAGACCGAGAGCAGAAATCGCATCCTGATTGCTTTCATTGTTTTATAAAAGCACAACGTTTTACTGTTATTGTGAGTTTACAGAAATAAAAGTAGACCCGTTACATTTTGCATTACTCTTATCTATACATTACTCTTAATTTAAATGCAGTGATCACACCGGCGCCTCCATGTCATGCAGTTAACACGCTCTCCACACAAGCTATGTGTATAGAGCGTGTTTACTGCATATTATTTGGATATGCGCCAAAAAATAACGCACATTTATCTAGGACTAGGCTAACAGTAGAGCGAACGGACTTGTAAAGTTGCTACTACTTACATGTTTCAAGTGATAAGCCATATTTGAGGTCGATGAATCATAGGCGAATGTTTGGATTTCCTGCCGCTAACGATCTCTCCCACAAGGACTGCGTGACCTTGGCACTTCCTGTGGAGTTTTTTTTTTTTTTTTCTGCGACTAACCCACTAATAAAATCTTGGTCGACCAAGCCTCTTCAAGTCGACTAACGGTTATTCGACTATTAGGGGGCAGCCCTAGTCATTTCCTGATAAAGCAGTGAGGCAAAAAGTCAGTTTAAGTTTTTAGCCCTTAAACCGCTCCATCAAGTTCGGTAATCAACTGTCGGGTCTGTTACCGAACAACCAACGATGCACAAGCAGCTGAAGTAAACATTGGAGATTAAAATGGAGAAACAAAATAGGTGTGCTTTTAATTAAGTGCTGCAGAAAGAGAAGTTTTGATAAGCTTGGTAGAAAAAGGCAAAGCCTATCACGATATTTCATGGGAGTCTAAAACGATGTCGTGTAAACAAACGGCCAAAACGTAGTAGAAAATGGTGTCATGTAAACAGCCCCAAAGATATTTTGTTTTTCCACTGTCTCTGTCTCATCCTGTGGTCTCACAGTACTGTAGAAACTGGTAAAAAATGTCAGATCATTCACACGTACCAAACTGAGTGTCAAACAGACCGCAAGGCCCTGCAACACATTGCAAGACTTAACACAAATTCAGCTAGCACAAGGCCAAACTCATCCTGTGTTACTGCTCATACATGAACTCTTTTTGTGCATCTGTTTGTAAATACAGTAGATACTGTAGTAGATGTTAAAATTGAACAGTGTGATCCTATGTTTGACAGTGGACTTTGGAAAAATAAAATGTTAGGTTGCCGCAACAACCGATTGACAATTCAAGCAGTATAAATATTTCAAAAGCCTATTAGTTAGTTACCATAACAGTGCAATAGCCACTGGAATGACATAATATCTGTTATCCACTACAGATATTATATAGTCGCATATGTAGTCGTTGGTTCTGGAATAGCATTAAATTTTCATGACCCCAGAGAAGGTTCATCTGAACATCTCTAAAAAAAAAAGCACTTTGTTTACAGTTCATTCCTTATGGTAAGTGGCTTGAATTCATTTAGCTCAAAATTCAACTTTAGATTATTTTCACATCCACAGCTTATGAACAATTCTACAGACTTTCTTAGTGCTTGATGCATTAGACATGGACAGATACTGTGTGTGTTAAGATATTTATTTTACATAAACGTCCAAATCCTTCCTGAAGCAGCACAGTATGCTGAATGCACCTGTTTTTCACTGATGATGAAAAGTAGCTTATAATATAATAGTAAACACTGTACATTCAATAACATCTCAACAATACCTTATGAAACCCCTCTACCCAGGTCCTACTTGCCCTGCTCTGCCCAGGCCTCGAACCTGGGTCTCCGGAGTGGGAGTCAGATGCTCTAACAAGGAGGATAAGGGCTGCAACCTCTAGTGTCAGCCGCTAGAGCATCTCTTGAGACCAGAGGAGTGAGGTTTACTCGCACAGCAACTACTAGCTGACCTCCGTTACACTAACTCCTAACAGACAGAATGCTATTTTAAATTTCCCTGTGTTTTGTTTGTGTATGTTTGTGTGTGTGATGTGTTTGTTGTAGGTTCTCCCCTGTACACATGCTGAGAAGCTTCATCATTATTATCATGCAAATATTTTTAAAGGTACATTAGGCCCTATATTGGTTAAAAACAAAACAAACATTTTGTGGAATAACATTGTTTTAGTTGTGCTTCAGCTCTGACTGTGCAGATGAATATGGCAATCATACTGTTCATAAGACATTCATTACTAGGCTTAAGAGATATAACCTGTTTATATGGAAAGGATCTCAAGATGAATAGCTGAAGATGTTACTGTAGCTTTACCCATAAATGTCACGGTTCACTATCCACTGTCTCATACTGTTGTCGGTGTGAGGGTTGCGGGGTGTGTCACTTGATTGTTCTATGTGGGCGTCGCCGCTGATCACTGATCAGCGGCAGCCGTGGATCATTTCAACCTGCCTTTATAACGCCTTGTCTTTCGTCTCATGTTTGTCAGATCGTTATATGGAGTCCTGGTGTTTGTCTCATGTTACCGTGTTTCTTGTTTCCTGATGTTGGAGTTCTCGTCGCTGTTTCCCGTCTGTTTCCCGTGGATTCTCGTTCTGGATATTACTTCGCACCTCTCGACTCACGGATTCTCACCACGGAGCACCATTCACTACGGACACCATCGCCCATCAAAGTCCCTGTGTTACCGTCTCTCCTGCTGTCTGTGTTGTAATTATATTTATGTATATCTGGCGTGAAGCACTATTAAAGTGAATAACTTGCTATTGCATCCAGTCTTCTTTTCCCGTGACAATAAATAGACACTTCTTCATTGAAAATAAATTCCAGCACATAATGAAATGACCCTTCACAATAGATAATGCTTTACAGTGAACTCTGTTAAGCCGGGGACACACCTAACGATTAGCTGAAACATTCTAAGACTGAACTGAAAACACATACCGATTGTTTCCTGCGACTGAAGCAGATTTAAATACTTACACATGGAATTTGAACACCGACTGTAATCGCAGACTGAACGCGACTGGACGCGTTTGAGCGCGATCAGTCATTCGTATCAATTTACATTCATAATCGGCCTTACAATCGTTAAGTGTGTGCACGGCTTTATAGAGCTGCATATGGCAATTTACCTGTTCAATAAAATACCTTATAATCACCTGGAGCCTCATTTATAACCGTTGCGTACGCACAAAACAGGCCCCGAAAGAGGCGTACGCCAGTTCCTACGCATAAGTTGTGATTTATAAAAACAAACTTGACGGGAAAATTTGCGCACCTCCACGCAAACTAGGACCCATGCATACGAACATTTTGGAGACAGAGCAGCTTGGCGACACCGATGGTGAGCTGAGGGACTGACGGCAGTTGAAGGAAAACCACTTTAAATCCTCATTATGAGTCCTAATCATAAATACAGTGCATGTTCACAATAACAGTTTAAATAAAAGAATGATTTTAAACACATATACACATTTACATTAATATTACACTTTCACTAATGGTGATATAAGCACTGGAATTACATTACGCAGTCATTACGCAGAAGTTAAACAAAAATTATATGAATTTAGATAGTGGATGTGCTACTTCACTTTTCCTGTAACATGCTGCTTTAATGAGTGATAGACGCACAATAATTCATCTTTAAACTGCAGATGTTATGAAAAATATATTTCAGCAAAAGTGAAGATCAGTGATGCACACTTACTTCAATATTATGACAGAAACTGCTGGATTCGGTGGTCGAACGGTCCGTTGTCCAGTTTGAAGAGGTCCAATGATAATATCTTACTGTACACCCACAGCTGCAGGAGGTGTTGATGTCGTGTGAAGACATATTCAAACAATTACGAAAAATACCACTGTATTTGAAGGATGTAATTTGAGGAAAACGGTAAGATTTGCACGTTTCCTTTTTTAAAAAACTTTGTCAGTGACGCGCCGAGTATACTGTGCCACATGGCCTCGCCCACTTTGTTGCGTGTTCCCAGGGGCGGTGTTTATGTTAATAGCAAGGGTTTATGATGTCACCAACCCAGGAAGAAGCTCGTTGTAGTCCAAACCGGCCATTTTGTAGGCATTAAAATGCCATTACTTTAAAAGACAATATCTCCGTTTGCATTGAACTTTCAGAGCTGTAACTTTGCAGATACTGTTTATGCTCAAGCAGCAACATTACACACTAACTAAAGTTAAAAAAGTGAAACCGCATGTAACCACCCCTTTAAAAATAGCCTATAAACATCCTAAAAGATATGTTCACCTCATCAGTAAAACTGCATAAATTTGATTCGAATTGTTTAAAACAATTAAAATACTATTTGGCCTGTGGAAATGAATGAATCAACTCTATTCTAAAACCTTTATCTGAAGTATTTTATACAATTTTGTTTTTATGGATATTTTATATAGCCTGTCTACTAAAATGAAAAACCAAATATCCTTTTTCTTTAAAGTCAGTTTAGTATTATTTCTAAAGCTGCAGTCTTTGAGAGACTATTTTAAGCATTTGGGATTTAATACTTCTTGAGGTATTGTGACTGTCAGCCTGAACATTAAAACGATCGAGCTGCAGTTGCTGTTTTTCATTTCAAGCCCCCTAAAAATACACATTTAACTCAGCCATCAAATCTGTGGAGCACAATCATGCTATGTTCCAGTAAAATCACAAAATAAAATTCAACCAACCATGCTCTATTTCTGATAAACACACCCTGACCTGTCACAATTTTAATAGGTTTATAAAAATTGGTAGATAAGGAAATTTAGTGACGTCTGCTCTAACACACGTCCTGAAGTCTTTTTTTTTTCAGGAGAAAAAGTTCTCCATTTGTTCTGCATTTAATCCCATCACTGTCCAAAAGAGTAATAGCAGTTTCCATTTTTAAACACATTGTGCGACATCGCATAAAAAGCACTGGGTGGAAATGGCAATATGCGAATAAATTCTAAAAATTCACATAAAAACATGCTTTGAATTGAGGCGGATATATTTTTTTATCCGATAAGAAGACATGCACATAAACTACGATGGAAACACATTTACCAAATAAATCCCTCGATATGCAACAAAAAACTATTTTGAGTTTGCCTCAACAGAGGATGTGATTGGATAACTGGACTAACCAGCGGACCAATCGCATCACAGCATCTCAAAAGTTGGTTTGATCATTCTGAAATGCCTGAGCCAAACCCTGTGTTCCATTCAGAAGGGCTCATGCCTATGCCCTAATCCCTTCAAAGGGTTTACCCTCTGGAGTGAGAGCTTCGAAGGGATGAAGGGTTTAGGGGTCAAAAAAACTATTTTTTTGGAACACACTTCTGCGTCATCTTAACGAGACAATCAAGGAGGATCGATTGTGCAAGCTGCGCCCTTTGTTTAACGTTAGTTTATTTATTTATTTATTTTTGGTTTATCGCACCATGTATATTGTGTCTATGTATTTGAAACATTTGAATGGACTGATAAAGGGAGCTGTAAAGTATTTGTTGAAGTACAATGTCATTTTGACCATAATAATGTACCAAATCTAACTCGTATAAATATTACAGTAGTATAGAAAAATACTATACATATATTTATAGTTAAAATCGAACTCCTAACATACTGTACCCATTCTATGACGTCAAACAACTTCCCTGTGCAAAGGATCATGGGGCCGAAGTGTCCATCAGTTTTACCCTTCAAAATCCTTCATTCCGAAGGGCCCTTTGAAGTGGCCAGTTTTGAGCACTTCGGTTTGGAACGACCCTTCGTTCCAAAGGGTTTCTGAAGGGAAGTGCCCTTCGGAGGGCAGTATATCCTGTTTGGAATGCACCGAAAGGCTGCGTCCGAAAACTGGAAAATGCTGCCTTAGGAGGACACATTTCAAAGTAGGGAGGCATCAAGGCATGTCCGAATCCAATGTTAGCTTCACTTCCTGTTTCCTGAGATACCTTCATCTGATCAATTTTTGAAGGCAGCATAGATGTATCCTTCGCTGCCTTGGTATCCCACAATCTTATGCATTCCTTTCGTGACAGTTGAGCTAGAAAAATAAAGATGGCGTCCGAAAGTTGCGTTTGCCGGTCAGTTTGTGTGTAAATGTACGTTTTTGAACAACATTTTCCACTTTTGATGTCATTTCTAGTGCGAAATTACTACTGTAGTAATTAAATATTTGTTTACTTCTCACCAAAGCTCACGCTATTTTGCGGTAGATCATTAAACGGTTACACTGCCTCAGAAGTCTGTCCGAAATCAGTTTGGTGAGGTGCCTTCATACACAAACACTGCCTTACAAGTCATTGCCTGATAAGGCATTGAGGCATCAAGTCAGCTGCCTAGGTTTTCGGGTGCAGCCAAAGTCTGTCATCAAAAAGATTTGGCTTAATTACCTTCCAGATGTGTCTCACATGATTTCGTGCAGTTTCTTCCCCCGACTTCCATTTTTATTACAGATATTTTGCACCAATTTCCCAGGAAGTGACGATTTTGTTCTCTCGAACACATGGGATGGAAACGTACTCGGTTACTAACGTAACCTCGGTTCCCTGAGATACGGAACGAGTACTGCGTATGGGGAAAGGTCTCCCTTTTTCCCCTCTACTGAAGCCTTTTTCAATAACGCAGTGTAACTGCATCGTCATTTGTTCACTCATAGACAAGTCGTTGAACCAATGACGGCGCGGCATCGCTGCGCAGCCTATGACGAGAAAGCGCGCGAACCTTCCCGCCGAAAGGGGCGGGGTTAAGCCCTATATAAGCGAGCATTTCGCCATAGGACATCAGGTCATATCGACTGAAGCGACGACACTGAAGCCGCAGCCTCGTGGCACGGCAAGTAAGGCAGTACTCGTTCCGTATCTCAGGGAGCCGAGGTTACGTTAGTAACCGAGTACGTTCCCTTTCGATACTTCACTCATACTGCATATGGGGAACGAATTCAACCCCGCCGTGCCACGGATGGGAACGACTGGACTTGACCAGGCGCCAAGGGGCCCCAAGGACAAGTAAGAAGGCCGGAGCCGCCGAACCCTGTTACACTACGAGTGGAGAGAACTCCTGGTTGTGCGAGAAGCGGAACTCCATAGAGACCACAGGTCACACTGAAAGGACCCGAGCTTGCAAGGTCGGAACGTCCAACTGATAGAACCTGACAAAAGTGGACGGCGAGGACCAGCCGGCCGCCTCACAAATGTCTTTAATCGAGACCCCACTGGACCAGGCCCAAGAAGAAGCCATCCCTCTAGTGGAGTGGGCTCTAACTCCAATGGGGCAATCCATGCCCACAGAGGAGTAGCAGAGAGCAATTGCGTCGACTAGCCAACGCGAAAGACGCTGTTTTGAGACCGAAGACCCTTTGGTGCGACCACCAAAACAAACGAAGAGCTGATCTGACTGCCGAAAAGGCTGCGATCGCTCAAGATAGGTCCGCAATGCCCTGACCGGGCATAGCAAGTCTAGCTCTTGCTCGTCCGATGATGGAGGGAGCGCAAAGAGCGAAATGACCTGTGCTCTGAACGGGGTCGAGAGCACTTTAGGAACAAAGCCAAGCCTAGGTTTCAAAACGACTTTAGAGTCGTTGGGCCCAAACTCAAGGCAAGCAGGGCTCACGGAGAGGGCCTGCAAGTCACCAACACGCTTGACCGATGCTAACGCAAGTAGCAGAGCAGTTTTTAGCGTCAGGGGCCTGAGATCCGCTAAGCGCAGTGGCTCAAAGGGAGGTCCTTTGAGAGCCCTGAGGACCAGAGAAAGGTCCCAGGCAGGGACGGTGAGGGGTCGAGGTGGATTCAATCGCCTAGAACCCCTCAGAAAACGCACTACAAGGCTGTTCCGTCCCACTGACTGGCCAGCGATAGGAGAATGAAATGCTGTGATGGCTGCTACGTAGACTTTAAGTGTGGAAGGGGCTCGCCCCAAATCCAGACGCTCCTGGAGGAACGACAGTATCGGAGATACGTCACACTCCACCGGGTCTATGTTGCGTGTAGAACACCAATCAACAAAGACCGACCACTTCTGAGCGTAGAGGCGTCTCGTGGACGGAGCTCTAGATTGAGAAATGGTATCTAGCACATCCCTGGGGAGGTCGACTTGCTCCCATCGAGGGACCACAGGTGTAGAGCCCAAAGGTCTGGCTGCGGGTGCCAGATAGTCCTGTTCGCCTGAGACAAGAGGTCTCGTCTCAGGGGAATGGGCCACGGGGCTTTCGTGGAAAGCCTGAACAGCTCTGAGGACCAAATTTGGCTCCTCCAGAGCGGGGCCACTACGAGGACTCTGTGTCTGTCTTCCCTGATTCGCCTGATGACCTGCGGGATCAGAGCGATCGGGGGAAAAGCGTAAAGGAGGGTGTTGGGCCAGACGCGGGCCAACGCATCGTCCTCCTTTGAAAAATAAATTGGGCAATGAGAGTTGTCTTCTGAGGCAAAGAGGTCTACCTCCGCCTTCCCGAAGGATTCCCATATCGTGAGAACTGTCTGGGGATGGAGCATCCACCCGTCCGAGGGGACATTGCTCCGAGACAACATATCTGCCCCCAGATTGCTCTTCCCGGGTATATGCGTCGCCTTGAGCGACCGAACCCTTGGAAATGCCCATACCAGGAGACGCCTTGCCAGAGCGCATAAGCGGCTGGACGAAAGACCTCCTTGGTGATTTATGTATGACACCACAGTCATACTGTCCGACTGGACTAAGACGTGGCGTCCCGTCAGATGAGCCTGAAACGAATGAAGGGCTCTCATCACTGCCAGCATCTCGAGGCAGTTGATGTGTAGATGGCTTTCCTCGTGGGACCACGAGCCGAAGGCCGGTCTGCCCTCGCACAGGGCGCCCCAACCGGAGTTGGACGCATCTGTCGAAAGCACCAGTCTTCGTGAACACGCTTGTAGGGGTATTCCCAGACTGAACCACGCAGGGTTCGTCCAAGGTTTCAGGGCTGAAAGGCAAGCCTGATTGACCTTGAAACGCAGGCG